>CAUYRH010043512.1:0-117433 GCA_963574655.1 Perodicticus potto | reverse complement strand
GTATACCATGGAATATTATGCAGCCTTAAAGAAAGATGGAGACTTTACCTCTTTCATGTTTACATGGATGGAGCTGGAACATATTCTTCTTAGCAAAGTATCTCAAGAATGGAAGAAAAAGTATCCAATGTACTCAGCCCTTCTATGAAGCCAATTTATAGCTTTCATATGAAGGGTATAACACAACTATAGCACAAGAATATGGGGAAAGGGGCAAGGGAGGGGAGGGGAGGAGTGAGGTTGGGGTGCAGGAAGGGTAATTGTTGGGGCCACACCTAAGGTGCATCTTAGAAGGGTACAGGTGAACCTTACTAAATGCAGAATACAAATGTCTTCATATAATAACTGAGAAAATGCCAGGAAGGCTATGTTAATCAGTTTGATGAAAATACTTCAGATTGTATATGAAACCAGCACATTGTACCCCTTGATTGCACTATTGTACACAGCTATGATTTAATAATAAAGACAATAAAAAAATAAATAAATAAAATATCTCTATACCAATATTTATTTGGTAGAAGGTAAAAAAAGAGAAAGCTAAGTTTTAATAATTTATAAAGAGAAATGCATGAATTTAAAATTGTGCCTCAAATTTTAGGAAATTAAATATTTAGCCTAATTTATTCAAGAAAATCACTTTCACCATGCAATTTTATTCTTTATTATCTTTTCTTCGATACTTTGATATTTCTTGAATATTTTTTCCCATCTCTTACTTCTCTTACTATCCTCTTTTTTAATCAAACTTACAGCATAAATACTAAAATTTACACACTTTTAAATTAATACTTATCCCCCACAAACAAAGATGCAATAGTAATTATCACTCTAAGACCAAGCACTTGCACTGAACAAGGCACTCCCCAGACTCCAGTGAAAACAGCTCAATACAAATTTCTGTACTGCCTGAGTGTCACATAACTGAAATACTGGTTTTAAGTTAAAAGTAGAATTTTTATTATAAAAAAGAATAGGAATTTCTGATTTCAACTAATTAATAAAAGATAGTTTTGAATCAAGATGATCCCCCAAACCTAATTTTTCTTTCCGATTTCTATTTACCTTTCATAACAGCTCATATCACTCGATAACCACTTCTCTTGGTAGAAGAAATTCACTTAGAACGTGGAAGCATAGAGAAATAGTTCCCAGAAAATTCACAGACTTACAAGTATACCCTAAATACTAAATATATACACCTAGGTGACTTTTATTTTCTCATAAAAAGTAGAACTAATTCAATTTTCAAGGGTGTATTTAATGTGTTTTGCTATTAGCCACATACAGCTAATCAATCACAGATTCCAGGTAATCAACTGAAGCTCCTGGAAGTAGATCTTGAAGCATAGTGTTCAGTGTATATAGCTTCATTTTTTGGCTCCAAAATGTCCGGTTACCTCTGGTTACCCAGAACTTTGCAGGCTCTGAAAGTCTTTAGCACCCACCCACAGTAGAAATCCTATAACCCAAACTAAGCAATCAGTCCAACATCTAAGAGACTCCTTACAGAAAGACCATATGCATTTAATAACATGATCACTATGTATTATTTCCAGTATAGGATAAAGCAATTTAAACAAGATCTTTTAAATAAAATGCAGCTTTCTATAAGAACTGTGTTAGCTGTGAGGACATTCTGAACATCAAATTAAAATGTCTCTTGGCATAAAGAAAGGCCTATTCTGTAAGAAAAAAGTACATATAATAAGATCAATTTCTTCCACATACATAAAGAAGGAAATGAAAAAGAAAATTAAATACTATGATTAAGCTTTATTCTCCTTCAGGATAGATTTTCAACAGATATACTTTCTTTTAAAGCTATTTTAAAAATCCTTCTTCCTTAAAATTAGCATTGAAAAGGTTTAAAATCCTAACAAAACAAGGAAAGAAATAGTTTTAACCTAAGAATTCTTAGTATTTGGTAGATTATTCAAAATATAGCAAAGATAAAACATAAACATGTCAAATATATTTTATTACTTTAAAATTCATATCTTGTCATTAGTTATGTTGTAATGTTCTTCATAATCCCATCTTCAAAAAAAGAAACATTAAAGAGAAAATTCATGCTTTCACCTTTCCTCTTTTAAAAATGGGAAGATAAAAATTACTCAACACCCTAGCACTCTACCCAGATAGACAGGGTTAGACTCTGTCTATAAATAAATAAATAAATAAAATATATCCTTACCTGTCATAGCAGTTGATATCATCTAACCAACAACCTTGTTTCACTATTTCAATGGAACCAGAAATATTCTTCCAGGTAGCAAAACAATGTCGTCGTTTATCTTTGTCACCGTAACAGGGTTCAACACCAGTCTGATTGCTTTTGTCTCTTTCCCAATTAGCATTAAAGAAAAGACACTCCTGAGTTTCTGATCTACCAAGTATAGCACCTGTAAAATTATAAAAAATAACAATTTAATATAACTGTATTAACTCTTAAAATAAGAGATTGTCTTCCAAGATAGCAACTTCAAGTGCTCCTAGAATGTCAAGAATTTACCATCTTTCCAGTATTACAACTTTGATTCTATTTCCAAGTTCATCCTTATATACCCATAAACATAATAAGAAATTACCACATATAGCATAAGATTTCTAGACAACACTAGTTTCACTTAAGAACATCCTGATGAAAAAAGCAGCAAAAATTTCTCAATTTTATTAAGTGTCAACCATAAAGTAGACTTTTTAATATTTTGTTTGACCAAATAGGAACTAAACAAACATAATTCTACTGCCTACTTAAGTGTAGTTTACCCTTCAACAACTCAGCAGTAAGAGGCACCGACTGGCTATGCCCGGTGGCTCACGTCTATAATCCTAGCACTCTGGGGGGCTGAGGAGGGTGGACTGCCTGAGCTCACAAGTTCGAGAACTGCCTGAGCAAAAGTGAGATCCTGTCTCTACTAAAATAGCAAAACTGAGGCAAGAGGATTGGTTGAACCCAAGAGCTGGAGGTTGCTGTGAGCTATGACACCATGGCACTCCACCCAGGGCACAAAAAAAAAGAGGCACTGACCTCCCAAATAGTTGAAAACTGGCAGATAACTTTTGACTCTCCCACAACTCAATTACTAATAGCCTACTGTTGACTGGAAGCCTCACAAATGACATAATAATCAATTCACATATATTTTGTATAAGTATTATATACTGTATTCATACACTAAAGTAAGCTAGAGAAAAAAATAAAATCATAGGAAAGAGAAAATACATTTACAATTCTATTATCAATACCATAAGTTTATGTCATCCATTTACAAGATGAATAGTCTGTCTGAAATGAACCACAGCTGCAGATCTCAATCAATGGACCTATCAGTTAATTCAACTTTTTCTTGTAATGACTTTTCTCTGCTTCTTGAGAGAACTTCTTGAATCACTAGTGGAACTCATTTGGGTCCTATGGTATTATTCAAGTTTTAAGAATGGTACTCAACACGACAAAAATATGCAAACACTGTAAGAGATCACTTTTTACTGCCATATGCAATTTACTAGAGAAATGAGCTGCTCACCCAGAGATGATCAGTATCACATGGCATTTTAAGAATTACAACACTTGAGCTCACCGAAATACCAACAGGAGGTGGCTATGAAATTATTATATTAGGACAGTGTGTACTATAATTTTATGCAATTATGCTTTAATATTACATCTTTACATTTGCTTATATTTCTCTCAACTGTGTCACATATAGTCTGTGTATGCATACAGTATTGATAAATTTTAACTTTTTATAATAGATTTGTGTATATATTATGGTAGAAAATGATAAATAGGCATCTATATATATTTTATGGATGCATGACATACCTTATTTCTTAATTTGCATTATGCAGTTCACCTGTGAGTTTCAAATTGTTGCAAACCTCCAAAAATTTTTCCAATGTATTTATTGAAAATAATACACATATAAGTGGACTAATGTAGTTAAAACCTCTGTTGTTCAAAGATCAACTGTACAATGAATGGCTGCCTCAAGAAAAAGCCCTTGTTTAACAGAGTTGTAAACTCAAGCTATGGCTATTCAGACTTGGGTATCTGGCAGACATCTTCTCAAAAGTGAGTAGATAAAAGATCTAAATTTAAGGCATGAAAAAATAAAAACCCTCAAAGAAAGTGTGGAGAAATCACCTGAAGATATCATCCTAGGGTAAGACTTTATGAAGAAGACTTCCTTGGCAATTGCAACAACAACAAAAATAAACAAATGGGACTTAATTAAACTCAATAGCTTCTGTACAGCTAAGGAGACGACAACCAAAGCAAATAAGACAACCTACACAAGGAGAAAGGACATGTGCATATTATGAATCAAACAAAAGCTTGATAACTAGGATGTACAGAGAACTCAAGTTAATCAGCATAAAAAGAGCCAACAATCCCTTTTATCACTGGGCAAGAGAAATGAATAGAAACTTCTCTAAAGAAGCCATATGAATGGCTAACAAGCCAGTTAAAAAATGCTCATCATCCCTAATTATCACAGAAACGCAAATCAAAACCACCCTGAGATATCACCCTGAGATAACCCCAGTAAGAATGGCCCACATCACAAAATCTCACAACTGCTGATGCTGGTATGGATGTGGAGAGAAGGGAACACTTTAAACTACTGGTGAGACTGCAAACTAATACAACCTTTTGGGAAGGAAGTATGGAGAATCTTCAGAGAACTCAAACTAGACCACCCATTTGATCCTGCAATCCCATTACTGGGCACCTACCCAGAAGAAAAAAAATTCTTTTATCAGAAGGACATTTGCACTAGACTGTTTATCACAGTTCAATTTACAATCACCAAAATGTGGGAATGGCCTAAATGCCCACCAATCCAGGAATGGATTAACAAGCTGTTGTATATGTATGCCATGGAATACTATTCAGCCATTTAAAAAGATGGAGACTTTACATCTTTTGTATTAAACTGGATGGAAGTGGAATACATTCTTCTTAGTAAAGCATCACAAGAATGGAGAGGCAAGAATCCTGTGTACTCAATTCTGATTATAAGGACAAATGATGAGCTAGTACATGCTGGGGGGTGAGGGAATGGGGGTGCAGAGAGAGGGATGGAAGGAGGGGGTGAGGGGTCACAGGGTGTGACACACCTCTTAGGGATGAGTCACTATTATAAGAGGGGCTTTACCTAACAAACACAATCAGTATAACCTGGTTCTTTGTACCCTCAATGAATCCCCAACAATTAAAGAAAAAAAAAAGTGAGTCAAATGCATCTGTTCCTTTAAGAAAAGCAACTGACAATATGCACTGCCAATGAAAAAAATTAAGTTTTAAGCAAAAATAAAAATGCTGGAAAACCTGTATCTACTGCCATTAACATGACACCTTCTCAATACAGAATTTTCTGACGAGATCAATGGTGATATTAACAAATATGATTTTAAATATAGAATGAAATGTTCCAATATTTAGGAGGTCTGTAATAACTCAGAGAACCAATATTTTCCAGATGAGCTTTGTGTGATGCTATGAAAGCATTTATGGGTAAAAAAATCCACTCAATGTACATGACAGACCAATAGATTTTAATGATACAAAGGACAAAATGTTCATGAATGGTTTCAGATTCCCCACTGCAACTAGCTTTTAAGAAATTATTTCTTATCTGGAAAAGCAAGGTGACTGAAATAGCAAAAACTATTCTGAAAAAGAAGTACAAAGGAGAATTCATACTTCCTTATTTTTAAGACATCCTATACAACTTCAGCAATAAAGACAGTACAGTCTTAGTGAAAACACAGACACATGTCAGCAGGACAGAATAGAGAATCCAGAAATAGTCCCACACATATATGGTCAGAAAAGATGCCAAGGCAATAGATAAAAGATAGTTTCTGCAACAACAAATGCTGAAACAATTGAACGTCTATATGCCAAAACACACACACACACACACACACACACACCCTCTCAACCCAGACCTCACATCATATACAAAAATTAATACTAAACATATCTTAGAGCTAAAAATACCTAAAACTATTAAATTTCCAAAAGAAAACATATGACAATCTTCCTGACCTTGAGTTATGAAAGATTTCTTAGAACACAAAATACATAAACTAAAAAAAGAATTAATAAATTGTTCATAAAAATGAAAACTTCTACTCTGAAAGTTAAGGGGAAAAAAACAGACTGCAAAAAAATACCTGCAAACACATTTCTAAAAATGGGCTGATACTTAGAATATATAAAGACCTCTCATAACTCACAACTCAATCATAAGAAAACATACTAATCAATTATAAGAGATATGAATGGAAAAATTCTAAATGAAAACCTACTCAACATTATCAATCATTAGGGAAATGCAAAGTAAACGAAATACCTAATAGAATGACTAAAACAAAACAAAACAAACAAACAAACAAAACAGATAATATCAAGTGCTGCTGAATATATGAGCAACTGGGACTTTCATTGGTGGTGCTAATGCAAAATGGCCCAGGCACTTTGGAAAATGGTTTTGCAGCTTCTTATGGAAAACTTATGTGCACAAAAACATCTGTGACTGTTCAGTGTGGCTTCATTCATAATATCCCCAAACTGAAAAAGACCCAGTGTCCATTACTGGTAAATGGATAAGCAAACACTCCTACAATAAAAATGAATGGAACTGGTGATTAGTGTGAAAGCAGGGGTGAAATGGCAAACATTTTCCAAGTGAAAGAAGACAGTTTTAAAAGCTGCCCTATATGATTCCATGCACACAATATTCTGGAAACGGTAAAACTATAGGGACAGAAATAAGCTCATAGACTATCAAAAAATGGGCATGAGAGGAAGAGAAATCATTACAAAAGGGCCTGAGGAAACCGTGTGGGAGGATACACATTTTGATGCGGTAATGTTATATGACTACATGGATGGGTCATACATTCTAATCAAAACTCACAGAATTGTACATCTAAAGAAATACATTTTATTCTACATAAATTACACATCAATTAACCTAACTTTAGGAAAAAACAATATAAAAGAAACCACCACTTGTTGAGTTATGGCATTTTATCAAAGAAAAAATACCCATAACTATCTAAAAAAATTATTAGAATATCTTTCCTTTTTTTCTAACTATACATTATGTGTGGCCATGTTTCTTTCATATACTTTAATCAAAATAACAAATCATAACAAATTGAATGGAAAAATAGAAGAATCTAGTTTTTCTATTAATGAAATCATTAGAGAGCTGCAAAAATTTTATTCATTTTTTGTTTTGCTAAATATTTGTCATAAAAATCATTCTTTTATTAACAGGTTTGTTATTTTTAAACATTCAGAAATTTTGTCTTAATTTATAATTTTATAAATATTGATAGATATAACTCACATAAATAAACAGTTCTTTAGGCCTCTAAATTTTTAAGAGCTCTAAGGAAGTTTTGAGACCAAAACATGTGAAAGTAAGTGCGCTACAATGTACTAGCACAGAGATGGAATGATAAATTGTTAGTATCTGTGGGCAATAAAGGTGTTGTGGGTTTCCTCTCAACTATGGAAGAAATAATTGCATGAACTGACATACTGCAAACTATGCTGGTAACTCCATCTCAACTATATTTTATAAAAGCAGTCTGTGACTACTGCTTATCTGTATACAAACAGTAGCTATTTTCTAAATTATTATTCTTCAGAAATGTGTTGAAAATGTAAGCAAACTAAGTTTTCTCCTTTACCAAATAATCTAAAAACACACACTGCCGACACTGTAATCTTAAAACAGGGATAGAAAACCTTTTATGTAAAGATCCAGACTGTTTTCAGGCTTTGCAGATCATGTGTTCTGTTGCAACTACTTAACTCTGTTTGCCCTTGTAGCACAAAAGTATCCACACACAGTAAATGAATATGCATGGCTATGTTCCAATAAAACTTTATTTATGGATACTGAAGACAGAATTAAAAATGGTTTTACATCTCACAAAATACAGTTATTGTGTCTTTTTTTTTTTTTTAACCATCTAAAAATATAGAAGTCTTCCTTATATCTGAGCTGGATTTGGCCCTCTGGTTGTAAGGTTTCCGTCCTCTATCTTAACATCCTAATTCCAATAGTCTGGCTAACCTGCCTGTTGTTTGTTTTGTTTTGTAAGGGAAAAGAGTCTTGTGAATTATCACCCATTTCATTCATGTTAAAACTTCCTTTATAATTATTTCCAATTTCCAAAAGAAGAATCCACTGAGACTTAGAAACATCCTTTAAACTAAACTGACAAAAAATTGAATGTTGCCTAGAACAGAACCGGCAAAAAAGTTTCACTTTTGATATCAGTTCCAATCAATGATTAGGGACTGCCTGGAGCACTGTACTGAGAAGGATTTTGAGGATTTTTTAAAGAGGATTTTAAGTATGGAAGAAAAGAAGAGAAACATCAGTGTCTTGTATCTGCTCTTACTAGCCTAGATTAAAGGTAAACTAGCAGGAATTTTATTTATTAAAAAGATACCTTCTATCACTTATTTTTTAAAGGTAAATAGGATGTCAGGATGATTTTCTACAGAGACTATTCTTTGCTGAGATTTTCATAAACAGAAAGAAAACTGCTTATGGGGAATACTGTGACAATCTTTCCACCCCTCCTCAAGCTGATTCTGTAATCAGTCTCTAACCCCATCACATCTCTAATACTAAATAACATAATTATAAAATAAAATTATATGTATTTTTATATTCTTAAGTGTATATTATGACTTTAAAGGTATAGTTCTAAAAAAGATGGCAAAGTCATTTACATATATTAAGTGTTAATAGCAGCTCTCAATTGAAAATGTTCTAAAAAGTTAAATCTCTATCCATAGGTTTATTCTATTAAAGCAACTCCAAATAGTTAATACTGCCATTTCAAAATAAATAAAAAGGCTTGCACAAAGGGTTTAGTACAGTGGTTCTTAAGCACTGATGTTTATTCTATCAAAGTGACTCCAAATAGTTAATGCATTTCAAAAGAAATAAAAAGGTTTGCACAAATGGTTTAGTACAGTAGTCCTTAACCAATGATGTGCATCAGAATCCTCTCTAAATTCTCTCACATTCATGTTTGAGTGCCATTATGAAGGTCTTAGGAAGAGGCACCTGAAAAGTACAATTTAGGAATACATAAATACTTAAAATACACATATGTATATGTGTATTATAAATATATATATGTCGTGTGTGTATATACACTGTACCAAGGTGTTATAAATTTTCTCTCAACTACAGAAGAGATATAATAGCATGAAGTGCCATATTGCCAACTATGCTAGCAACTTTATCTCAACAGTATTCTACAAAAGGGCTGTTACTTCTAGTGATATAGTTGATGTGCCTGTGCATGTTATTTTTTTTGCAAAAACTCAATGATGATCTAATGTCTCTCTTTAGTTAAGAACCACTAGTTTAGGAGATTATGGCCTGAACCTGGAATTTAGCGCACAAACTGTTACTTTAAACAAGCTACCAAGTCCCTCACTACCTTGTTTCCACATCTATAAAATTAAGCAGATAGATTTAATTCCCAAATTCTTTGCCAGATACATAATTTATATTCAGTCTAATTATAGTAAATCAGTAAGTGCTCATATAATACAGTATGAAGAGTTAATTTAGATAATAGTTCTATATTCAAAGTAATACTTATGCCTTAATGACTTGCTTCATTTTTCCTACCACTAAAAAAAAAAAAAAAAAAACAACAAAAAACTCAATACAAGAACCTGAAATGTGGTAGAATATTTGGCCACAAAATAACTCTGCAAAAGTCACATTCAAATTCAAATTACTTCTCCTATGAGAAAAAGTAAACTTCATTTAAAGCAAGTACATCTGAAGACAATCCAGATATTTAACAAAAAAATAAAGCAGTAAAGTAATATACCAATTCCAATTTTACATAATCTCTTTCAGAAACAATAAGAGGTACTATTTATTTCCCAACTCATTTCATAAAGCCAGTATTACCTTCATACTAAAAATAGACAAAGCATAAAAAAGAAAACATTCATCATTCAAAAATCAGTCAATGCAATCTATCAATCAGCACATCTTATCACTAATTGCAGAAAACGTATTAGACAAAATTAATGATAAAACCTATCAGTCTAAGATAAAAATTCATAATGAAAACTATCAGCATATTAGGAATAGAGGGGAACTTCCTTAATGCCATAAAAAGCATCTACCAAAAAACCGACAGTCAATGTCATGATTAATGGTGGAAGAGCAAATGTTTTCACTTTCCCTATTCTTATTTAACATAGTACTAAGAGATCTAGCTATTGCAATAAGGCAAGAAAAAGACAGTAAGGCCATACTAGCTAGAAAAAAAAAAAACTAACTCTATTTGCAGATGACATGCTTATTTATGCAGACAATCCCAAGGAATCTTAAAAAATGCAAGAACTAGGGCAGCGCCTGTGGCTCAAAGGAGTAGGGCGCTGGCCCCATATGCCAGAGGAGGCGAGTTCAAACCCAGCCCCGGCATAAACTTAAAAAAAAATAAAAAATAAAAAAATGCAAGAACTAATAAGTGAGTTCAGTAAGGTCACAACATACAATATCAACACACAAAAATCAATTGTATTTCCATCTACTGACAATGAGTAAAACCAAAATTTGAAATCCAGTATCATTCACAACTGTTCTAAAGAAAATAAAATACTTAGATATAATCTAACAAAACACGAATAGGGTTGATATGATGGAAGTTACAAAATACTAAAGAAAAAAATCAAAGAAGATCTGGACACTTGGCTAGAAACACTGTGTTCATGAAATGGAAGACAACATAATAAAGATGTCAGTTCTCCCTAAACTTATGTATAAGTTTAATACAATTCTTATCAACATCTCAGTAAATGTCTTTGTAGAGATAAACAAGTTTACACTAAATTTTTTTTTAAAAGAATAAAGTAGGAGAAAATCTCTCCCCACTTTCCTGATGCAGCTTACCAATGTAGCTATAGTAATTCAGAAAGAATGGTACTGGTGGAAAGATAGACCAGTAGGGCAGACAGAGAACCCAGAAAGAGATCCACATAAATATGCCTAATTGATGTTTGAAAAATGAGCAAAAGGTAATTAAATGGAGATAGGATAGCTTTTTTAAATAAATGGTTGTGGAGCAACTGGACATGGTTCAAGCAATACATATGGAATGACCTCTCAGTGGCTATCAACTGTTATTCCAACAGTTTCTGAAAGCT
Organism: Perodicticus potto; assembly: GCA_963574655.1. Lineage (NCBI taxonomy): Eukaryota > Metazoa > Chordata > Mammalia > Primates > Lorisidae > Perodicticus > Perodicticus potto. Next base: position 106,203 of record CAUYRH010043512.1, on the reverse strand, counting down.
CAGCTCTTGAAAAAAGCATCCATCCCAAGCTAAATCTCTCCATATGGTGACAATTTTCAAGTTTTCTCAAGGTTATGTATATACCAAAATCCCAAACTTGCTTTAATCAGGACTTCCCAAGTGCATACTTGAAATCCAATATGAAATGTTTTACATTTATTGTTTATAATCAGTTGTCTATACATATCCTTTTGCATATCTGAATGCCACTGGGGGTTGGAGTTTAAGTGTTCTCACCACAAAAAATAGTATATGAAGTAATACATGTGTTAATTAGCCTGAGTTAGCCACTCCACAATGTATACATATATTTCAAACCATGTTGTTCATAATATATACAATTTTTATTTGTCAATTTAAAAAATTAATTTTTTTTTTTGAAGGAATAATGGCTGCCTGGTATAAGGACCAGGGAGGCTATACAATTAAGAATGGTTAAATTGACATCTTTATTTATACAGAAGATAGAAGGTGATGATAGACTGGCATAACCTCAACCAGACTGTGAGTTTCTCACCAGTAAATGGTCCAATTTATCCATGATTGAACCCATAATATTTAGCACAACGCTTGAAACTCAGGAAGCATTCAATTCATTGTGAAATAATTAATCAACAAATAGATACAGTCGATCACAACAGTATCTAGATATAGCTTAATATGAAAATAAGGAGTTCTTTTTCAATAGTTTCTCTTCCTCAAGCTTTTGTCTGTCTTTTTGCAGAACATAACTGTAGTTATAGTTATAATGTGTTATTCCCAATATAATAATATAGCTAACATTTTATCACTGGCATTACAGAATTTTTGTAGTCTATAGCTTTGAATCAAATAAATGTAATACAAATTACAAATATTCCCAAAAGAAAAAAGAATGCTTTGGGCTGCACCTGTGGCTCAATGGAGTAGTGTGCCAGCCCCATGAGCCAGAGGTGGTGGTTCAAACCCAGCCCTGGCCAAAAAAAGAAAGAAAAAGAAAAGAAAAAAGAATGCCATTGAGTCTCACACTATCCATCTCACTTGCCTTCCCAACACAAATAATATTTAATGAATAATAAAATGTGTAAAACACAATGTAACATCAACTGAATACAAACTCACCAACCACTACTGCTTCTTCCCCCCACTCTTTTTTTTTTAAGTTGAAAAATATATTGTACACTGAAAATGTATTTTAATCATATTTTAGAAAAAAGTGCTTGTGGCAAATTTTTTTTAGTTGAAATTTAAAAAATTAGGGGGAGGATTCATTGAGGGTACAAAGAATTAGGTTACACTGATTGTAGTTGTTAGGTAGAGTCCCTCTTATAATTGTGTTCCACCCCTAAGAGGTGTGTCATACACCATGACCCCTCCATACCCCTCTTTCTTCCCCTTTCCTCACTTGCTCATTCCCCCACCCCCCACCATGAACTAGATCATTAATTGTCCTCATATCAGAATTGAGTACACAGGATTCTTGCTTCTCCATTCTTGTGATGCTTTACTATGAAGAATGTGTTCCACCTACATCCAGGTTAATACAAAAGATGTAAAGCGTCCACCTTTTTTAATGGCCCAATAGTATTCCATGGAATACCACAGCTTGTTAATCCATTCCTGGGTTGGTGAGCATTTAGGCTGTTTCCATGTTTTGGTGATTGTAAATTGAGCTGCAATTACCTGTCTAGGGCAAATGTCCTTCTGACAAAAGGGCAATTTTTCTTCTGGGTAGATGCTTACTAATGGGATTGCAGGATCAAATAGGAGGTCTAATTTGAGTTCTTTGAGGATTCTCCATACTTCCTTCCCAAAAGGTTGTATTAGTTTGCAGTCCCACCAGCAGTTTACAGTGTTCCCTTCTCTCCACATCCACACCAGCATCAGCAGTTTTGAGACCTTGTGATGTGGGCCATTCTCACTGGGGTTAGGTAATATTTCAGGGTGGTTTTGAGCTGCAGTTCTCTGATGATCAGAGATGATGAGCATTTTTTCAAATGTTTGTTAGCCATTCGTCAAAGAAGGTTCCGTTCATATCTATTGCCCAGAGGTACATGGGACTGTTTACTCTTTTTGTTATTAGACTTCTCTATAGATCCTAATTATCAACTCTTTGTCAGATCGATACCCTGCAAATATCTTTTCCTATTCTGATGTTGTCTTTTTGCTTTACTTGTTATGTCCTTAGCTGTGCAGACACTTTTCAGCTTAATTAAGTCCCATTTGTTAATTTTTGTTACTGCAAAGGCCGCTGAAGTCTTTGTCAAAAATCTTTCCCCAGTCCAACATCATCAAGAGTTTTCCCCACACTTCCTTCTAAGATTTTTATCATTTCCCCACTCTATGAAACGGTAAATGGAATTAAAATATCTTTTACAATTATGAACTGCATTATATTTTTCTGATTAAGATGTCAATATCTTTCACAGCACTGTGACCAGCCTTATCCTATCACAATTTTCCTTATAGAAAAAAATTGAATTGTTTCAAAACTTAAAAATCTGAATAATTTCTGAAAAAATATTCTAATGCTGTCTAAACTTATGAACAAGTCACTGACATTACAGTCAGTGCCTACCACAGGCTACTTAGTCCTCTAAGAAGGTTAATGAAGTTTCAAATATAATAAACCCAACTTGAAAAACAATGCTTGTTTCCCTTTCACCTGTCATTCCTCCCCACTTAGCCTTCCAAAGTGCTAGCAGGATTACAGGTGTGAGCCATGATATCCAGCCCATTCCATGTTCTTTGGTTATTGGACATAATACCCATAATATATTGGGTATTATTACAAGTTTAGAAGGCACCAAAAGAATACTAGTATTTCAAAGATAAATCTGCAAAGAACGAATAAACTGAGTTGAAATGGAAAGAAACTCAAACAGCCTTATTAACTACCCAATAAAAACCAAGGGTTTACAATATCTATGCTGACTAAATGACCACAGGCATCAAATAGATTGGCAAATTAGAATACAGAGATCAAGTTTATTTGTTCTCCTAAGCATTAGAAAAAAATGACAATGATTTGGTTATCATGGATTAGGCAGTTGGCTGTTTCTAAATGTTTTATAAGTTCTGACCAAAAAAAGCTTACTTCCGGGTGGTGCCTGTGGCTCAAAGGAGTAGAGCACTGGCCCATATGCCGGAGGTGACAAGTTCAAACCCAGCCCCGGCCAAAAACTGCAAAAATAAACAAATAGATAAATAAAATAAAAAAAAATAAAAATACATCACCTGACCCAAGATGGTCTAGGTTTAAAAAAAAAAAAAAAAAGCTTACTTCCATTCATATTTATTCTGTTTCTCTTTGTTGCTAATTCTCTTCCTGACATTTAGTCTTACCATCATAAAAGATATACTGTATATTGGCCAGGGTAAGTTAGATTTCTTCAAAGGTAAGGCACAACTGAAAATTATTTTTGCCTACAGCCACAAAATGTGTGAGGTATCCACAAATGCCCAGGTTTTAAGATTTAAAATAGTTTTACACAGTTCTCTGGCACTCATTCAAAAGATGAATTACATCGAAACAAATACAAGTAGACACAAGTTTTATACACCTCCTAGACTACGCAAAACAGATTTCTGATATTGGATGTCCATCTTTCAGGGAAGAAAAAGAGATTATGGTGAATGAAGCTAGAAGCCAATACTCCCATCAGAATTAATGAGCTATTTAAAAAAAAAAAAAAAAAACTATTAGGCTCAGTGCCCAAGCTCAGTGGTCAGGGCACCTGCCACATACACCAGGGCTGGCGGGTTCAAACCCAGCCCGGGCCTGCTAAACAACAATGACAACTACAATGAAAAAATAACTGGGCGTTGTGGTGGGCGCCTATAGTCCCAGCTACTTTGGAGGCTGAGGCAAGAGAATTGCTTAAGCTCAAGAGTTTCAGGTTGCTGTGAGCTATGACACCACAGCACTCTACCGACGGTGATATAGTGAAACTCTATCTCAAAAAAAATAGAACCTATTAAATCCAAAACTGGGCATAAATTTAGAAGAATAAGAAATAAAGGGCAAAGCCTCAATCAAAGCAGAACTGCCAAAAAGACAAATTAAGGAAACACACACAGTATAGTTCCTTCTAAAAACAAGGTACAAGTCTCACTTAACACTGAAAAGACACTACATACATTAATGTTTTTAGTGCTTTATTTACTTGAGAGATTAAAGACTTTTTAGTAAATCATCAAACTCTGGCACTAAAGAGTGAAAACGGATCACTCCTGCTTGCTACAAAATATCACCCAAGGAACCTGCAATGTCAAGAGTGAGAAACTTTAAAAAGAAAACCACACACACACATTTTAATTAATGCAGTACCTAGTGGTTTAAAACTAACAATTGAATAAAATAAACAATATTTATTAGAATAGCTTTAAATAAAGTAAAAGAAGATAAACTGAAATTCAGTATGACATTAAATAAAAACAGACACACAATCACTTAACAGGCCTTAATCACTAACAGCTTTTCTCATATTTATAACTATGTTGCTTCAACTTACAAAAAGCAAAATTCCTAATAAAAAATCTTGTTTAGTACTTGTGGGAGTTATGCAGTTTCTTTGCCATTACTCATTTTAGTAATTTGCAATAATAAATACATTACAGGTCTTTCGGTATTCTTTCTTTCTGTACTTACACATATCCTAAAAACAGTATTTTCCCTTTTTGGCTGCCCGAGATTGTTTTTAAGCACTATGAAGACTGCCCAAAACTTGTCCTGAAGTCCACAATGTCCCCAAAGTCTTCTACTAGACAAGTTAGAAATATGTGAAAAGAGAATAAATTTTCAAATAAAAATTTCTGCTTAGATATGCAACATTTAGGCCCCATTAATCTTATGCTCTTCTTTTTTTTTTTTTTTTTTTTTTTTTTGTTTTTAACTAAAAACCTCCCTATAACCAATCATTTCAAAAAGAAAACACATACACTTTCTGGCATTCTCCCTAGAAACTTTTTTGCCTTACCTATTATACCTCATACTTGTATTTTTTGTCAGAATGATAGTAGGTACTAAGATTTCATCTATCTAGATCAAGTAATATACTTACATTACTAAACTATACAACTAGTACATAATAAACTAAAAATATAAAAACTGTATGTTGTGGCACTAAATACTACGTATTTGTACATGTGTAGTAAAGAGAGTAAAAGTACGTAAAAGTCAACATTTAACCACTGATTATTTAAGGTTTCCTAATGTTAATTCCTAACAAATTATAAAGGTAAGCACCTAGAATGTATTTTAACACTGGTAACATACAAATGACTATCCCCATGCAGATAGCTCCAGATAAATATTTATCTACCTTGATACAGACCAAGATTTGAAGAACTCCACTAATTTCACAAATCTATTTCTTAAAAAGCCTTATATAAAATCTCAGAGCCCCAAAGAGAGCAGCAAATTTGTAATGGTACAATTACTTTTAATAAAAGATGCAAGCAGCTTTAAGAAATTTATTTGCTATTTCCTTTATCTTAATTCATTTAATTGTAGATCTAGTTCAATACAAAAGGTACATTTCTCCATTAACAAAATTTTTAGAGAACCTCATTTCTTAAGCTCTTTCCTAAAGACATAAGGTACTCTCTACACAGGGGCTATTAAACAAAAGATGCTATTGATAGTAAGTCCAATCTACTAAACTAAATAATAAGACATCCTTGATAATGTGTTCTTCAGAAAGACCTAAAAGAAAGAAAACAATCTTCTAGAAGTAACAGATACAGAAACACGGATAGACAAGCAGAAAAAAATACAATATGAAAATATCAGAACCAAGACATTTCATCTTTAAAGGTAACTGTTCTCACTCTCTTAAGGAACGAAATTTGCTTGGACAGAAATATACTCTAAGTTAGTATTAATTTGATTGGTAGCACAGAACAAAGCATTGATTTTAACACCAACTATCAAAGCACTTCACTTTCCTAAAAACAAAAGTAGATGTAGAATAACAGGAACCAGGAAATGAGCAAATAACAAAACTCCAGATTTACCTTCAGTTGAAAAGGACCTGGGACCACAATTTAAAACTGCTTTGCTAGGAAAGGCCACAAAAGCCTGATAAATTTCCAGACCCAGATCTCACCTTTTAATAAGTAAAAGGGAGAAAGGGGGCATAGTTGTAAGAAAAGACCCACTTTCTTTTAATTTTAACCAACATAATCAGGCATCTTATTACATTATGAGGGAGAGATTTCCATTACACAATGAACAGGTAAAACAGGAACCCAATGTTTTCCCCTTCTTTAGAAGAAATTTCTACCATTCTAACCCTTCCATCACTGGCAGGACATTTTAAAGTCTATTTTGGTGACATGCTACATGAAACCATAGAGAACACTATGTCTCTCACACAGGTACAGCATCTTCTGCACTCAGCTCATAGACAGTGAAATGTATAGAGTGCCCATTCTATGTGCCAGGCAGTCTGACATCTGGGTACCAAGTAGAAATGGAGAAAAGGCAACTAACTCCAATGTTTGAGAAACCTCTACTTCAACATGAGAAGAAGGGGGAAAAAAAGAAAGGATTAATTTTCAAAATAAGACACTCAAAGTAGAAAGTAAGAGACAAACTCACAAATCTTAAGAAACTTCTGAACCTCAACTAAGGCCTTTTCTAATTTCTCCTGTAAGGTAAGTAAAAAGGAAAGAATGATAAAAAATAAGATCATAAATAAAGACCAGAGAATTTCAAGTATGCTTCTTTATCACAATGAACTTCATGTTTTTTTAAATCATGTTAATGTCTCAAGGAAAATTAGCCTTTGGTCTTGAAATTGAATTGAGAAAATAAAAAAATGAAAAATGAAATATAAAAAATGAGGTATCCTGAGTTAGCATAAAAAAAATACATACTAATCATCACTGCTTGACAATACAAAGCAGCAGCCATAACAACTCTTTGTTGGAAGGTACTAAGAATACCTTAGAAAGCAAATAAACCCTCTGTAAAGGAATTCATATAAGCTGCAAAGAAACCGCTCATTCCTCCTAGAACTCTTAATCAATAAAAAAAAAAATCATATGGGCTCGGCGCCTGTGGCTCAACGGACTAGGCGCCAGCCACGAACACCTGAGCTGGAGGGTTCTAATCCAGCCCGGGCCCGCCAAACAACAATGACAGCTGCAACCAAAAAATGGCCGGGCACTGTGGCGGGTGCCTGTAGTCCCAGCTACTTGGGAGGCGGAGGCAAGAGACTCGCTTGAGTCCAGGAATTGGAGGTTGCTGTGAGCTGTGATGCTACGGCACTCTATCCAGGGTGACAGCTTAAGGCTCTGTCTCAAAAAGAAAAAAAAAAAAAAAAAAAAAAATCATATGACTTCAATTTTCAAATGAAAATTTATAGATAACTGAAACAAATAAAAAGAACAAAATTAGATCAGACATTTAAGTCATAAGCAATAGAATTAGGAAAATCTAAGCTAAGGAGGTGAGAGCATCACTGAAGTAAGAAAGAGGGCTAGTACTGCAAGTCACCAATATCTCTCCCCGGACTACAGCGACAGTCTCCCTAACTGACATGCCAGCTTCTACTTTATCCCATCCAATCTGTTCTTTGTCCAGAAATCAGACAAATCCTTTACTAAAGCAAACAAAATCAAGTTACTACTCCAACTTAAAGCCATGAATAGCTTCCTACTACCCTTGACCTCAAAATCAAAATCTTTAACAAATCTTAGAGGCCTTCCACAACTTGGCTTTTTTTCAGCCTCAACTCAAATCAGACAAGTGAACGTCTGTCTCTGAATATCAAATGATCTTAGGCCTGAATATGGAAAGGTTCAGGACCCACGGATAGTATCATTCCAAGATGTGTGACGAAAGGAAGATGGAGATCCAATTTGTACAATAAAAAGTGGTTTTATTCCACCCTAAGTGCCAGGGGTTTGAGATTCCTGACTAGGGAGAAATCTATGCGTGGGCTACCCACACATGGTGGACAGGGATTTAAAGGATTAGGGCAGCCAGGATGGGTGGCATTCCTATTTCCTGGGAGGGACCTGAGTCTGACCCTGCCTGGGCGGGCCATGAACCTGACCCTGCCTGGGTGGGGCAAGTTTATTTAGGCAGGTACACCTGATTCTATCAAATCTGCTATCCTACCAATCTCCCTATCCCTGAACTCTAATGGGTGAGATAATGGAGTATAATAAAACACTGACAAAAACTTGGCTCTTTGTTATGATATGAATATTTGTTCTCTCAAAAACTCATGTTGAAATTTAATTGCTAATGTAATAGTGCTGAGAGGTGGTCCTAACGAGAAGTATTGCCCTTCTGCTTCTGCCATGTGAGGATGCAGTATAAACACCCATCCCAGATGCCTGTGTCTTGGTCTTGGACTTCCCAGCCTCCAGAACTATAAGAGAATATATTTGTTTCCTTTATTAATGACCCAGCACAGGTATTCTGTTTCAGCAGCACAAACTGGACTAAGACAATGATTAGGTAAAAATACCAGTCAATGAAATGAAAAAATCATCTCCAATTTGCAAATAGTTCTTAAACCACTGAGAACACATAATGATTACATTCAGTAAGTTTGAAATATATATGCATATATATTTACCATCTGTTACACTCCAAACTACTGATCACAAATTCTTAAAAAATTAAAATGATCAGTTAAGCTTCTGTAGTATTTCTATAGCCACTACCTTTTCTTCCAAAAAATAAAGCTACCTAATCTGCTATTTAATTCGTAAGAGACAAGGGAAAGTCTTTAAATTTAAGAATCATTCTCTAAAAATCCCAGAGTTATAGCAACACAAAACATGTATTTTTTCCACCCAAACCCAGAGAAGGCCAACCAAAATTTTCAGGTAAGCATGCTACAGCAAAAGTGTATCTGGATCTAGTTCATAGTTCTTGGCCTCCTGCTTAAAAGTAAAAGACTTATTTGTAAAACTCATGCTTGTCCACTTTAAAGATAAATACCTCCATCCAATACCTTTCAATAATCACTGAAGTCATTTTAGATTTGAGTTTATCTAAATACTACAAAAGAATAGTAGTAGGAATAAAATCAGATTAACATACACATCTTTACTTAATATTACGCAATATATTTAACCCAAATCTTTCATATTCATAATTTTTTAAACTTCCCTTGTCTTCTAAACTGAAAGAAATTGTTTTATCCAACATTTTTATAGTCTTGCTATATTAATATTGACCAATATTGTTCCATGTTAATTACCACAAAGAATTATTTTAATCACACCTAAAGAGATTATTCCCACCACAATTTAATAGAGCAAAACATACCTAAGGAAACAGCTTTTACTATAAGTATTCATATTTCTCAGTATGATATGCTGTGTTAGTTAGTAGTTAAGAAATACACGTTTGAAAGAAAAGGAAAAGCAGCATGATAAATTTAACATTAACAGTTTTAATCAAAGATCAAAGTTACAGCAGAACACAAGAGAGACACAGAACACAGACAATAGTCCAGACTAGTCCCCTTCAGAAAGCTTTCATATAAATATCAGTATATTACATTTAGCCTACAAATTTTATTAAGTTCACAAACACAACCTTCACATGCAATGTCATATTTACTTCAGCTATGATCAATAACAGATAAGTTTTACAATTTGTGTGAGTGAATAAACTATTTTCTAACATACCACCAGAAAAGCTCCTATTTACTAAGCTAAGACTAAAAGAAACTTTTTATGTTTAGGATTATGACAGACTACCTAAGAAAAGCTGAACTAAAGAACAGTAAATAAAGTTAAACTCTTTACTTTTCAATCCAATACCAGAAAAGAGTTATATTAACAAAGTAATATAGCCTTGCTTATGTTCTTCATGAATTTACATGTCATCCCTGCCCTAGGGCCATTCTAATGTTTTCTACACGGTTCCAATTTTTGTGTATGTGCTGCCAAAGCCAACACCTTATGTTCTACAAAAATAAATGTCTTGGCTCGGCGCCTGTGGCTCAACGGGCTAAGGCACCAGCCACGTACACCTGAGCTGGCGGGTTCGAATCCAACCCGAGCCCACCAAACAACAATGACGGCTGCAACCAAAAATAGCCGGGCGTTGTGGTGGGCACCTGTAGTCCCAGCTACTTGGGAGGCAGAGGCAGAAGACGAGACTCGCTTGAGCCCAGGAATTAGAGTTGCTGTGAGCTGTGATGCCACTGCACTCTATCCAGGGTGACAGCTTAAGGCTCTGTCTCAAAAAAAAAAAAAAGTCTTGAAAAGAATTGTGCCTTTTGTTTAACCCTCCTTCAATATCATTCCACAATTTTTTCTGTGTTCTCCTACACAAAAATGTTTACATCCATCATTCTCTTAAAAGACAAAGATCCACAGAACCATAACAATTACTGGGGCTATTCTCAGTCTTCTCTTTGTGATATTTAAACACAAGGCAAAAAACTTTTACTAGTGTAGTCCATTGAAAGATACTAAGAAAAGATAAAAGAAGTTTAAATAAAAAGGCAGTTTCCTCCATGTTAAAAGCTACTTTTAGAATGCCAGAAACAAAGTCAGGCTACCAGTGCCAATGTCCAGGTTCAAGTCCATTCTATGCATACAAGCCTAGGATCAAGATGTATGCAGAATTAAAAGGATTCAGAGACACAGCAGCTTTAATAATAATGCACACGCTACTGACCCTTTTCCTACTCAGTGACGTACCTGTGCACTGAGATGGAGAAGGGACAGAATAGAAAGATAGAGACAATCTTTCTGTTGAAAGATTGTATATTTCAGGATAGAAAGATAAAGACAAAATATAGTTGAAAGGGCATGGGGAACAAGAGATGTTCTCTGACAACATCAGAGTTGTTGTCAGTTAAGCAACTAGCTGGCAGATCAAACAGAGGTCAATAATTCTAAACCATGGCCTTTCACTAAATTCGAAGGTCAATTCCTGGTGGAATTCACAGACTCTCTTCCCTGTGTATCACTTACACCCACCTGCCCCAATTTCTGATGAAGAAGAATTTTCTTTTTAAAAACAAATTAAGAGGGAACACCTGCAATAAAAGAGCTTGAAAGGAATTTAACATATCTACGGGTATCAAAAGCCGCATAAATCTGACAAAGAGAGTAACAGGTGATAGGCTGATAAGAATTATGTTCCTAGGTGCCACACAGTCCATGATCTCAACCTTCGATATTAACATTTTTAACATATAAATAAGCAACCATGGTGAATAGTTGAGAAGAGGTGTTGGGGTTAATACTTAAGAGAAAAGGCAGAAACACTGATATACATAAAGATAATGGGTTTCGTGAAACCAAATTTTAATATTTTTTTTTGCTTACTCTGGTACCTGTGCATTTAAAACTTTCTTTGGCTCGGCACCTGTGGCTCAACGGGCTAAGGGGCCAGCCACGTACACCTGAGCTGGCAGGTTCGAATCCAGCCCCGGCCCGCCAAACAATGATGGCTGCAACCAAAAAATGGCCGGGCGTTGTGGCATGCACCTGTAGTCCCAGCTGCTTGGGAGGCGGAGGCAGGACACTCGCTTGAGCCCAGGAATTGGAGGTTGCTGTGAGCTGTGATGCCACAGCACTCTAACCAGGGTGACAGCTTGAGGCTCTGTCTCAAAAAAAATAAAAATAAAAATAAAAAAAAAAACTTTCTTTTATGAGCTGTTCATTCATTTTATACTGTATAATAAAAAGAGAAAGCAATAAGCCAGGGAGACAAACAAACAAAAAAAGATAAATTAAAAGAAAAACAGAAATAATAGTGAGTTGATTGTTTATCTGAAAAACAGGTAAATGGACCAAAAACTGAGGATAGTCCATGAGAATGAATGCAAAGCCAGTATTAATTAATCCTTTTAAGAGATGAATGCTAAGTACAGTACTAGGCATACAGCAAAGATCAACAATTTTTCTTAACAGAAGTTCATTGCCTGCCTATTCCATTTCTGGTTCCCGATTTATTCTGCCACATAATCTTAACAGTTTTCTCTAATGGCTGGTAATGTTTCTGGATTTCTGAACTTAATCTAAAAAGGAAGGCTGAGAAGTATAAACTCCTTTGAGAGCCAGCCGTATCATCCTATTTTTCTGTTTATAAAAATGTTTTCTATAATATCAAACAGTTGTAACCTGCAGTTGGTAAGGGAGCTGTCCCTTTGTTTGGCGCTTGTGTGGCACATGTATGGCACGTGGTGTTAATATCATCTTGAGCTCCTACGGAAAACATACACAATCACACATGAAGTTCTGACGTGCAACATTTGTTATGTTCATTTTCAAGTTGGAAGCACACTATTTCTAATTTATGTTATGTAGCCAGTGCTTACAAATTATGCCTCTGGAGAAAGTAAGAAACACAGAGCAATATTTCTCAATGTGCAAGACCTCCAAGAACAACACCAAAAATCGCCAAAATGCTGATTCCAGGCTTGTTCTACACCCACTAAAATAAATTCTCTAAAAGTGTGATATCAGTCTGGGATTCTGCCTTTTTTTTTTTTTTTTGTAGAGACAAGAGTCTCACTTTATCGCCCTTGGTAGAGTGCCATGGCAACACACAGCTCACAGCAACCTCCAATTCCTGGGCTTAGGCGATTCTCTTGCCTCGGCCTCCCAAGTAGCTGGGACTACAGGCACCCGCCACGACGCCTGGCTAGATTCTGCCTTTTTTATAACCTGCTTTTTTCATTTCCAGAGGGAAATAAAAAGAGATTCTATTAAGTTATGTGTGAGGATTAAATAAAAATGTTTTCTTTTTTCTTTCTTTGTTTTTTTTTTTTTTTAGAGACAGAGTCTCATTTTATCACTCTGGGTAGAGTACCACGGCGTCATGGCTCACAGCGACCTCCAGCTCTTGGGCTTAGGCAATTCTCTTGCCTCATCCTCCCAAGTAGCTGGGACTACAGGTGCCCACCACAACACCTAGCTATTTTTTGTTACAGTTTGTCTGGGGCCGGGTTTGAAGCCACTACCCTCAGTATATGGGGCCACGCCCTACTCACTAAGCCACAGGTGCTACCCTAAAAATGTTTTCTAAGCATGAAATACTGTTAACTAATACAAAGTAGTTACAGTGTTCAATTATAGTCTACCCTCTCTGAAAATGGAGAAAATGGAGGATTATATTTTATCCTCAGAAAGTAGCCTTCTGGTGGGATGGCTTTTATGTTCTAGGTTGGTTTTTTGTTTGTTGTTGAGGGAAGAAGGGGTTAATTGATAGAAAGTATTAAAAGTGGACTACAGATAATTCTTAAATAGGACATTCTACTTTAAACAATCAAGAGTCACAGAGATTGTGGGAAAAAAACATTTCTTATTTCTAAGTTTAAGATTTAGAACAGACATTATTCTTTCTTTTAAATAATACATTCATCTGGTTTGAATATCTATAATCCTACTAATAAAAGCAAAGTTTAAGTAAGGATGAGGGAGATAAAAATAAGCTCATAATTTTGCAGACAGGAAATCTTGCATCAAAAACTACTTAATGATAGCCAGGCATTGTGGCAGGCACCTGTGTTCCAGCTACTTGAGAGGCTGAGGCAAGAGAATCACTTAAGCCCAAGAGTTTGAGGTTCTTGTGAGCCGTGACACCACAGCACTCTAACAAGGTCGACATAGTGAGACTCTACCCCCCCCCCTAAAAAAAAACCTACTTAATGAGGCAGGGCCAGTGGCTCACACCTATAGTCAGAGCACTTTGGGAGGCCCAGATGGGAGAATCAATTGAGGCCAGGAGTTCAAGACCAGTCTGGGCAACACAATGAGACCTCTTCTCTTAATAAGCCAGGTATGGTGGCACCTACCTGTCACCCCAGTCATTAATAAGGCTGAGGCAAGAGGATCGTTACTTGAGCCTAAGAGTTTGAGGTTGCAATGAGCTATGATTATGCTACCACACCCTAGCCTCAAAACAAAACAAAACCAAAAAAATCTACTTAATGAGAAATGTGACCTACCAAGATTCACCTACTAGAGAAATCATTTTTAAAAAAGTCACTGCCCTTTAGATATCACAACCTACAGGAATCTGGAATTTAAATATTTTTTCACTTAAACATATGATCTTCACAACAATCCTACAGGTAAAATACAGAATAGATATCATTATTCCTATACAACCCCAACTCTAGACCTAATACAATAAGTAGATTCCAATTTCAACCAAACAAAATCTTAAAATCATCCTTTCTAGTGGTTCTCTAACTGAATGCGGTACTTGAGTGCAAAATAAAACTTTCTTGGCTCTGCCCTCAGAAACTGATTCAATAGGTCTAAGGTGGAGCCCAAGAATATGCATTTGTATCTAGTACTCAAAGTGATTCTAAGGTGGGGAGGTCCTCAAAACAGTTTGAGAAACACTCAATCCAATCTCAAATAAGTCCCAAGGAGATGAAGTGATTAGGTCATTATATGGTAGAACTGGCACTTAATCCCAGACTTCTGTTCTCTTTTTCACTATCAACACCAATCATAAAATGAGACTTGGAAAGTTCTTTCTTCTCTTAATAGCAATTATGTGTAAAGAAATTTTCATCGACTACTAATCAACAAGTTTCACCAAGCTGATATCTGAAATTGCTTTAAGGGGTAACAGCTTAGAAGATGTGGTATGAACACATATTCCAAGAAAACATCACAGCAATTCCTCTTCTCCCTCCGGATATCGCAAACTAGAATAACAGAAAGATGTGTCATACCAGTCAGGGTCACTGTATGCCTAATCTCATCTAATATATATAATTCTATGAAGATGATACTAATTCTGCCCATTTTATGGATGAAGTACCTGAGGCTTGAATGGCTGTAACTTGCCAAGGAATACAAAGTTAAGTGATCAGGTCAGGACTGGACTAAAATTAAAAGCATGAACTCTTAACCACACTATGTACTACAGCCAAAGTCCCTAACACTAGGTCCTCTTATTCACTAAGCAATAAATTATGATACAGTATTCTGCATAATCTTTCATTTGCTCTTAAGTCACCAAGAACTTTGTCCGCTTCTTACTTCATAAAAATCAATCATTTACTTCAGGCTCTTCAGTCTACTATATTAGCATAAATCATCCTCTTTATGTCCTTGCTATCCATGTTATTCCCTTGCAATCAATACTATCTGCTGATCTCAATGGTTTCTCTTGGATATCATTATGAATAACTACTTCTCTTCTCCAAACTATGTAATGACATAACCTAGGCTAAAAAGCCCTTGGTTGGGGAAAGATGTTTTTCCTAAAATGATAATAACTTTGGTCTTCTTCTGGAATACTGGTTGGCTGTTGTCAACACTTCCTATTTTCATACCTTCTTTTGAATCTCTGCTGTTCTCAACTTCCAAGTGATTTCACCATCATCCACCAAAGCTCTGTTTCATATCAGTTTCCGACTCTCTCCTAAAACTACATATATACCATTTCATATAGAATTTCCTTCAAAAGGTCTATCTTGGAAATTCATATTTGCTCCTCTTATGTTTTCCCCAATTTCATGGCATCATCACGATTTCACCAAATATTCTTCAGCTGTCCAATACAGTAGCCCACAGCCACGTGTGGTTACTAAAGACTAGAAATGTTGCTAATCTGAATTGAAATGTGCCATAAATGTAAAATACACACTAGATTTCAAAAACTTAGGACCAATAAAACTCATTAATAACTTTTATACTGATAAATAATTTTCACATTGATTACATGTTGAAATGATAGTTTGAAAGTTAAATCAAATACATTATAAAATTAATTTCACTTTTTAAAATAAGATTTTAATATAGCTACTAGGAAATCTAAAATTTCATGTTATGTGCCTTGCATTGTATTTCTTTTGCAGCACTGCTCTAGACACTCCATATAGTCCTCTAATCTTGCCTGGCTCAGTGCCCTCTTTACAACACATGCCATATAAGGCCTTCTTAGAACATCCCTACTCTATCTGTTCAATCATCTCCTCAAAGCTATGTCAACTAGTTCATTGAATAAAAAAATCCAAAATAATGTTTCATCACAAAATATTTGTAGGGAAAATTTTTATTTTTATATGTAAAACCAAAAACATAAAAGATGCTGGATGTTAGAAGATATGTTGTTAAGTAAAAAATATCATATAATTTTCAGAAATGATGCATTTAAATGCATCTACCATAAACCCTGCTCAGAAATACTCTAGGAATACAAAGTGCTGCACAATGTAAATTATCGCTCTTTTAAATCAACTAACTATACAACACACTAAACATCCACAAATCCACTTTTCCTTGAAACACAATAAGAAGCTTTCTGCATCAAAGCATGATTGACCTTTAACTGGGCTTTACATAATATGTTTAATGTGGAAAAGGAAGATGCAAAACTGGTAGGTGGGACACATTTTAGAGGTAAGCTGACAATCACTAAGATTTTACTGTGGCAGAATAAATAGATATCAAATTGTGGGCTCCAACTTTTCGATGCTAATTCAGAGGAGAAAATGGGACGTATGTGATCAGGTTTGCCACTGTATTGGGTAAAATAATTTACATCAGAGAGCTAGGCAATCTTCACAAATAAAGAGTCCCTAATACAGTAAGCACTCAATTGTTTTTCTTCTACTCATGCCAAAGAACAAAGAACAAACAAAACCAAGTCACAAGGAATGCAAATTGAAGGAAGAAATAAGAGAATTAGCAGAAAAATTAACAAGATGCCAATTTGAAGAGGAGCAAGAAGATGACAATTTAAGCAGCTCTCCAGGTGACCACAAAAAGTAGGAAGCAAGTTTGTTTAAAGAAATCTTAACAGATGGCTAAGGAGGGGGTCTTAGTCTGTGGAATATTTATATAATGAGTTTTTCAATATATATCTGCTCAATTCATTGAAACTGAAAAGGCAACACAAGAGCAGCTACCCTACACTTTTGCTTGCAAGGTGAATTACTGAAAAGGCAATAGAAGAGCAGTTACTGCTATATTGTGGCTACCCACAGCAAACTTTACTTTGGCTTTTTATTTTGCTTTTGTTCACAAAATACTGATATAATAGATGTAAAAATGTATTTATAATTAGATACATCATATATACAGAGGCATATAGGCTAGTCTGTAAATTTTCTTATTTGAATAAAACCCTGACCTGACCTAAAAAGCAGACCAAATTAAATTACTTCATGTCCCTTCAAGTCCTTAGAATTTAAGTATCAAAATATAAAGCAAATGATTAGCAGGAAGCAAGTGCAGAATAAAACTTATTTAATAAGTAATTTAATTAGTATTAATATATTAACTTATTGGCATTTACTGAACGTTACCAAAAGGAAGGGGGAAAAATTCTTCCTAACAAATGTTTAACATTAAAAAAAGAATAAGAAATCAACAAATATTAGAACCAGAGGACTTTCCACACCGTAAGGGAGGTACCTTTCTTCACATGAGCTCTGGGCTCAGGAAAGGAGACAGTTTCAGACAATAACCATATCTAAACGCTCAGAGTATGCTAAACATTATAGAAACACATAGTTGAGTCTTTTTCTGCCCTTGGGGAATCTGCAATCCATTCTGAATATCAACATATAAAAAACTTAGAAATTACTGAAAATAATTTGTGTGCTTACAGATAAACAAAGTGTATGAGGAATGTGAAGAAAGACTAGAAAGGATAAAAAGGATTAATTGGAAAGGGCTTCATAGAAGAAGCAGTATATGAAAAAGATTCTAGCTATATTTGGAAAGTATAAAAAGAAGTATATAAAGAAGGAAGAGGGTACTCAGGGAAAAGAATGGCACATATGCAGAAAGCAGTCTGTACTGAGAAGTAATGAAAAAGGAAACTCATTAAAAGTGAAGAAGGAAAAAATGGGGTCATCGTCACGATCCAGTCAGTGGATTAAACAGGAGAATGAAATGAGATACATCAGTGTAAACAGTTCTTCCAACTAAAAGACTCACGATAATTATCTGTGGTATTAAGAGTCACTGCATAGTGACTTTATACATGACCAGGCCTGAAGGTATAAGGGTTACAGCATAGATCTCCAACTTTTAGTGTCCATGGGCAGCCCACAGGGCCAAAGAATGGTACAAAATGTGACATCTACTGTCAAGATTCAAACATTAAAAAAAAAAAAAAAATCAGAAGTAGCATATTAAATTAAGCATTCTGGCAAGGTATGCTTTACCCAAAGACTAATTCAAAAAATGGTAGATACAGAGTTATTCGAGATTGAAAGTTAACAAGATAACCAAGTAGAATATTAAATGGGAGAAGAAGTAAGCCAATACTTAATGTGATGTTAGGCTACATGGCAGTACCACAACAATCACTGGGCACTTCTGAATATTGAAGGTTTTCTACTTCAGCCGTTTTTCCTTTACAGAGAATACACTCATACAACCCTCTCACACCAACACACACACACCATCACCCCAACACATTCCTCTTATACAACCTTGACGTCTCCCACGTACTTCACATCTCCTCCTCTCATACCCCCATACCATCTCTCATATACCCCCAAATATCATACCAATTCTTTATATTCAATGCCCTACAGAAGTAACCTGGCAGTAATTTATCCTCTTATCTCCCATGCCAATTCTAACCCCCACACTGCAAATATGCTATTCTCATTATTCTAACCTATCTTAGCCCCTACCCTTACCTCCCTGCCCCCAACCTCTCACTTGCCACCACAACCACTTCCCCAGCTATCTAAAATTTTAACTCATCATTCATGGTTCACTGCAGAAGTCCCATTTCCTTCATGAAGCTTCCCAGGCTACTTTGCTTCTTGATTTTTCTTTGTCCTGGATTTCTTAGTTACTCAGCTGGTATTCAGCTGGTTTCTCATGCAATTTAGCATTTAAATATAAACTATATTGTAACATTTACTGTTGATTTATATATAGAACTCTCTCTTCAACTAGTGCATAAGCATAGGCCACAGCTTTCTGTTTCCTCTACAGCAATATAATAAAAGGCACATCCCTTTTAACTGGCTGTTACCCTATAAACTATTTCCCTCTTTAACCTAATCTTGTCTAATAGTTCCCCAAACACACTCAATCCCTAGATTTCTTTCCACAGCTTCACAATATCACACATCTACACACAACTGAGAGGGTCTTATAATCATAAATTAGATACTGGCTTAAGGGAATAAGCAAAAGGCAAGAAAGAATAGTCAATCTCCCTTACTAATGATGCAAAATCAATTTCAACATTTTTACAAATAATCTGGAAGAGCATATGCATATGCATATATATATATAAAAGAAAAAATATATAAGCCATTTACAGCTTTTAATAAGCAATTCTGAGTAGCAAGCTACCAAGCTAAAAGGGAACAAATTTAGAAAGTTATCTAAGAGGTGTAAGGCATATAACCATACAGAAAAAACAGAACCAAACCTAGTTAACAAGTCCTTTATATTAGGCAATTAGAAAATCATTAATCTTTGAGGGATTTAGGTCACTTAATTCAAGTTAACACTGGGCTGAAGAAAGTACGGTACCAATGTGGAGCCATTTAAGAGACAGACATAAACTGGGCTCACACTTGAAATCCGAGCACTCTGGGAGGCCAAGGCAGGTGGATTGCTTAAGCTCAGGAGTTCGAAACTAGGCTGAGCAAGAGCAAGACTCCATCTCTACTAAAAATAGAAAAATAAGGGGAGAGTTGTGGAGGGCATGTGTAGTCCCAGCTTCTAGGAGGCTGTGGCAGGAGTATCACTTCAACCCAACAGTTTGAGGTTGCTATGATGATACCCCAGCACTCTACCCAGGGCAACAGAGTGAGACTCTGTGTCAAAAAAAAAAGAAAGAAAAAAAGAAAAAAGAGAAAGAAAGAGACTGGGAAACTGGACAGTGAGAAGATAAAAGGAGACTCACATTAATTTATTCACTAGACAGCAGGACAAAAGCCAAGGGTATGCCCAACCCGTGGCCCATAGGTTACATGGAGATTATGTTAGGACTTTATGTTTATCTGTCTGTGATGGCAAAATATTATGAAAATTATGCACAGACCTTTTTTTTAAGCTCATCAGCTTTCATTAGTGTTTGTGTATTGAAATGTGTCGCCCAAGACAACTCTTTTTCTTCCAAAGTGTGGAAGAGAAGAAAAAAGGTTGGATACTCTGAATGCATCCCTCATCTGGTAAAGTTCTAAAAGATAACCAAAGCCTCCTAAAAAAAAAGAAAAGAAATGTCCCTTGGCACCAGACATCATTAATTTGAGTAATCAATGTGTCAGATGTTTCCGTATTGGAGATTCAGTTTTAGAATATGTATTATGTTTAGACTGTAAGGTTTATTACCATTCCGAAGTGACCAGTTTCTGAGACAACTAAAGAGACACATACAGTAGGTACTGCTTAATTGTTTGTTGATTTCAGCAACTAAATGGATTATTTAATCAGCATGGAAATTATAACTAAAAGGACTATGAATATAATGATATTAGTTTTTCTATAAATTCAGTCACTTAAATTCAAATCATGGATTACTTGTCTCTACCACTCATTTGCTACCTTTTCTAGTCTAAAAAACACAGAAATAAGGCATTTTCCTTTCTTCTTATTCTCTTCATATTCCAAGCTAACCAATATTTTAAAAGTTATAGTAACAGAAAATTGAAGTCGCTGGATTTAGAAAATCAAACTATGTATCTTTTAATCAATCTGTCTTAATATGAATGTGCCGAAGGGAACCACAAATTCTAACGCCAGAACCAATCATATTTATCTAACATGTTCTTCCTCACCCATCCAGAATGTACAATAGGCACCAAGTGAACAATCAATGACCACTACCATTAAATTATTTTCTAAATATGAGTCAAAAAGAATTTGTTTCCCCTACATGAGCAAATTTCAAATTAATTCAATTTCTCTGAATCAAGGTATCATCATCATTTTAAGAAAATACATTTACTCTGAACATTTGACTGCCTAATTACTCAAGTGGTGATCAGAGGAAATGAATTCTCACCTAGTTCTGATTCTGGCTCATTATATAAACAAAAGAAACAACTTCTGCTTCTCAGTCCTTAAACAGCTGTGGACAAACAATTATAACTAACCCTGGAAACAAAGTACATTTGAACCATATCATCTACTAATGTGGATTTTCTTGCACCTGAGACAGCAAAACCAACTCCTCCTCTCCTTCCTCCTCCTCAGGCTACTCAAAGTGAGAACACTGAGAACTAAGACCTTTCTGATGCTTCACCTCTGTTTAATGAATAGTAAATATATTTTCTCTTCCTTATGATTTTCTTAATATTTTCTTCTCTCTAGCTTCCTTGCAAAAATATACTGCGTAATACACATAACATACAAAATATGTGTTAATCAACTATATGTTACTGGTAAAACTTCTAAACAACAGTAATAATAGTAAAGTTTTAGGAGAGTCAAAAGTTATTCTTGGATTTTTGACTGTGGGGAGTGGGGTTAAGCACCCCTCATCCTCCACATTATTCAAAGGTCAACTGGGCTTTCATTTCAGAGGTAGAGAAAGTTCTACTGTATCAGTCACAGGGAACATCAACACCTCAATTTAATAACTCAGCATTCTATTTTAACCACAGCATAGGTTTCAAGGGGTGCTAGCAACTGCAGCTGGTGTTAGAGGGGTTTAGGGGTGGAGAACCATGGAAGAACAGGTTCAAAGAAAGTCACACTGCTCTGGAATTAATAACTCAAATTTTAATATATGTTTTAGAATATTTGATTCGATAGGAAGATTTAGCCCTGCAGATCCTAGCTCTGCTGCTTACTTAGTTACAAAGTCTTAGACAAGTAGTTACTGACTCTCAGTTTCCTCTTCTATAAAATAATATTTATCTTGTAGGGCAAGCCTTGCACATTTTTCACTAAAACTTACAAGCACTTAGCCCAGAGCATGCTATGAGTAGTATTGGCTGTTAACAATGGCAGTTTTAAAAAATGGTATTCATTAGTAATATTGTTGTTATAGATAATAGGCTGTGACAAAACCAGCCAGTTCCAATTTTGACCAAGAAATGCAATAATGTAGAATTCTACATTATTGCACATGTGGAGTGAGACACATCTAACAATGGCCCATTAGGAAAACAATTTTAAACATTCTTAATCAAAAGCAACAGTGATTGAGAAAAGCACTTTTGCAGCAATCAAGGGCAAGATTTACCTACAAATTTCCTTCAGGCAACAATTAACACATATAGATTTATGGCCACCAAGCTAGCCAAGCAAGATCAAAACAACATCTGCCCTAGGATTACAGCTCACTTGGTGCTTCCAATTGCTGCACTGCTACTTCTGGCTCTCCTGGTTTCTTTAAGTGTGGTACAAAGATTATCTGCAAAACAACCAACTCTATAAATTAATGCAAACATTTCCCCCATTAGGGGTAGGAGAAGGTGGAGGAGGACACTCTAAAAGCCAGTTAAGCATCATTTTTTACTTCTACAAAACAATACTGAACTGGAAAGTCAGGATTTTAATTCTAGCTCTACTTATTAGTGACCATAGTTGCCTATGATACCCATATTATCTCATGTCGGGTATATCTCAATGATACCCGTATTATCTCAGTTTGAGTTAATACAAACAAAACACAGAACCTATTTCAAATAGGTGCAAATAGGATCAAACAGAAACAGACATAAAATCACTTAGAAATCTATAAAGCATTAATAAGTGGGCAATGCAAGTGGACATTAAGTTCATGTGCAATTTACTATGTTAAACTACTTTAAATCACACATGAACTTTATGTTCACGTTGTATTTTACCCAAAATGCTGATACTTAGATGCTGAGAAAATGAAACAAGACACACTTTTGGAAATTTCAGTTATTCATGTAACATACCTACTCCTCTTTATCTCACTTGGGAAAGAAGGTTTTGAGGTGCTCTAGTTTCAGAAAAGAGGTTGAGTGTCCCTTAGCCAGAATACTTGGGACCAGAAGTATTTTGGATTTCAGATTTTTTTCCACATTTGGATACCAGTTAAGTATCCCAAATCTTTGAACATCATGTCGTTGTTCAAAAAGTTCCAAATTTTGGAGCATTTCAAATTTGGGGTTTTGGATTGCTCAACCAGAATACTACTGAATGATACTTTATTCCATTCTCTTTTTATTTTCAGAAAAGATTTCCGCCCCCCCCCCATTTTTATATGAAACAATTACTGCTACATTATATAATCGGAAATGTTCGTATTCTTCCTTGAATACCAACTCATGTTGTAAAATTAAACCTGGAATGCCTTCAGTACTGGATTCACTATATTATAACTTGTTCACATTCAATAAACAGTTCAAAGCCAGAAACAGTTCACAGATATACACTGCTAGGCAGTAACAAGCAGCATCAGCAATTAATATTTATTGAGTTATTTAGAATGCTACATGTGATAAATCATTCAAAGCACTTCACAAATATCAACTCACTTATACTTTATAACAACTATATAAAGCGGTAACCCTTATTATCTCCATTTTCCAGATGAGGATCAGGCAATCTGGCTTCAAAGCTCTTAATCTACAATGAACACTAATTTAACACTGAATCAGAAAGAACTTAGGGTCAACTGGTAGATGAACACATTAACAAGCAATTATAATATAGGATGGTAAGCAATACTATAAGTAAGTGATAGGGCCAAAAGATATTAAATCTAAGTCTTCAGAGGCTACTACATAGTTGAAACTCATTCCATATAAATCAGTAATTCCCACTGCAAAAGGAAGAATCCCAACTTAGCCTGGGAAAGATGAACACATTTTTGTAAAGTGTTGGCCATCTTTCCATTCAATTAATCAGGTATCTGTTGACTATGGTTTTGTTGTTTTTCTAAGGAATAACAATAGCCTTCCCATCAATCTTTTTTCCACCAAAACAACTCCAAATCAAGTTAGAAATGAGAATCAGCATAAATTAGGATTTATAATACTTGTTAACTCAAAAGAAACGTACCATGATTTTTAAATACTTAGAATGGGTAACTGACTGGACTAACTGCTCGTAAGATAAACCTTCCTTTAATGTAACCTAAAAAAAGAACTACTCAATTAGCATATCAAAGCTACAAGTCAATTAATAGCAAGCCCTGTCTTACCAACACCCATGTATAAATTGCCACCTGGGAACTGCCAATCCATCTTCAAGGCCAGGTGGCCCTGCTTCTTGGGTTTCCCACCTCATTCCCCTTCCAGGTAAGACATATTATATTACTCTTCCTCACCAAACCTCATCCTCGATCCCTTGCTATTTCTAGCATGAGTTAAAAGCCCAACTGGTGGTGATATAAGTAGCATAAACAGAAGAAAATGGCAGGGGGTGGGGGGGTTTCATTCCCTCTTACACACTGTTGTGATTCTTCATACAGAGTTCATTATCATTTTCTTCACAACTTTCCAGTGGCCCTGTCCTACCACTGAAGCCAATACATCATCTCTAGGAATCTGGTCAGCTGCCACCAATTGAGATAATTTTTTTTCCTTTGAAACACAAAGGATGTTGTACATGGCTTTTTTCCCTACAGGGAAAATAACATAGTGTAATGGAAGAAGCAAGTAAGTAAGGTGAGCTTCTGTTTAAATCTCAGTTGTGAAGCTTATTAACTGTTATGACCCTGTTTTCTCATCTGCAAACCAGTTAACTTCTTCATAGGGTAGGGTAGCTCAGTACCAGAAACACACTGTGGCAAGCAATCAAAAGGCTTCCTTTATATTTTTTATTTGTCTCTCATGTACAACAAGGAAAAAAAAATCTAAAAATAAGTTATCCCAAACACTTATGACACAGCCTTTGAAACTTTTCAAACCACATTAAGAAATACATTTTGGGGCGGCTCCTGTGGCTCAGGGAGTAGGGCGCCGGTCCCATATACTGAGGGTGGCAGTTTCAAACTCGGCCACAGCCAAACTGCATCAAAGAATAGCCAGGCGTTGTGGTGGGCGCCTGTAGTCCCAGCTACTCGGGAAACTGAGGCAAGCGAATCACCTAAGCCCAGGAGTTGAAGGTTGCTGTGAGCTGTGACACCACTGCACTCTACCAAGCGTGATAAAGTGAGACTGTCTCTACAAAAAAAAAAAGAAGAAATACATTTTGCCTTGTTACCCAGTACATATACACATATAATCACACAAATAAAGTTTCACAAAACTATCCTTTACTATGTGTGATTCTTTCTAATATTTTCCATTTTCTTTCTTTCTTTTTTGTTAGTGGTGACCCTCAACATTGATTTCATTACCCTCAGTGGGCTGTGACCTGTAATTTGAAAAGAAACTATTTTGTGTTCTCTCTCTCTCTCCACCTCTCTCCTCCTTGCCCTCCTCCCTAATCAAATACACAAAGTTCTTTTTTTTAGTCTTCTCACCGTTTGACTATACAGGAGTCCACAGAAGCAGGATACTTCCTAGGATGCAAAGCCCAGCAAATAGAAGAGAACTCTCAGGAAAGAAAGAATTATTCAGTAGGGCTAAAGCAAAGGAGAGGATGTGTTTCTTCTGGTCAAAGAAGAAATACTAAATCCATTTTCCCACAGAGACAGTGTTATTCTAGGAGATAAAGCTATATTACTGGAACACAACATTGCAGGTAAAACAGGCTTGCTGATGGGGCTAGGAACTTAATTAACACATCTGACAGTGATTCTATAAGAAAACGCTTCTGAGATTCCAAAGTTTTCCAAATGCATTTCTAAGTTGGGGGAGAGGTGCCACCTATAGAATGCCCAAAGGATTAGCGAACTATATTTCCTGCAGGTCAAATCTAGTCCAGGACCTGTTTTTAAGCCCCTGTCTGAATGACAGTTTTTACATGTTCAAATGGCTGGGGCGGGGGGGGGGGAATAATAATAATATTTTGTGACACATGAACATTATGAGAAATTCAAATTTCAGTGTCTATAAATAAAATTTTATTGGAACACGGTCACACTGATTTATTTACATATTGTCTATGACTCCTTTTGTGTTACAGCTGAATAAATGCAAAAGGGATTGCCTAAAATACTATCTAGTCCTTTAGAAAAAAAAAAAAGTTTGTGAACTACCTGTCTTAAGTGCTTGAAAACATTCAACATTCATTCACAAATATTTGTTAAACATCTATTAAGTGTCAGGCAATGAGGTAGCTATGGTGAATAAGATATGGTCCTTCTCATAAATATTAATGGAAGGCAAGTGAAGTTCAGAGGACTTTTGCTAAAACAAGCAATTGGTTTGTTGTGGAAACTAACAAAGGACCAATACTGCAAAAGACTAGGTTGAAAGGGGCTTCGTCATGTAGTGCCTTTAAGATCTCTACAAAAGGTAAATGTTCCTCCAATATCTTTTTTTTTTTCTTTTTTTGAGTCAGAGTCTCACTTTGTCACCCTAAGTAGAGTGCCCTGGTGGGGTGTCATAACTCACAGCAACCTCAGACTCTTGGGCTCAAGCAATTCTCTCACCCCAGCCTCCTGTGTAACTGAGACTACAGGCACTTGACACAACGCCTGGCTATTTTTTAGAGACTTTTTAGAGATGAAGTCTCGTCTTACTCAGATTGGTCTAGAACTCATGAGCTCCAGCAATCCACCTGCCCCCACCTCCCAGAGTGCTAGGATTATAAGGCAGGAGCCACCACTAGTATCTTATATTTGGATAGGTAGGTAATTAACCCCTTTATTCACACATAGTCTAAAGATAAATGTCTACCCATTAAGAATCACAAATTCTGAATAAGTGTTCTTATCATTCACTTGAACCTTTCCTATTATTCTCTACTCCTTGAAAAACATTATTGCAATTATAAATATTTGGTGTAACATTTCAAAATTTTAAGAGTTACATGTACATATGTATACATGAGTATGCTTGAGTTTCTGTGTGTAGCCTTTGATCCTCATGGAAATCTTATGAGATAGGCATTATAAATTCCACTTTAAAGATGAAGAAACAAAGGTTATGGAATTTTCCCTAGTTCAGGGGTATATTATACCATGATGGAAAGAGGCACAACACCCAAGTACTCTCTGCAAAATATTTACTCTTTCTACTATGCTGGCCTAAAAATTGCATAATAATTACTTTCTCCAAATCTGAAGATAAAGGAAGTTCTTAGAACTACGTTTTTAGAAAACCATTCTCGCCAACTAACAGCTACATCTGTATCAACAACATTAGCTTTTATTTCTTTTAACTAACTCTTTCCCACAAATTGCAAGTTGGAGCAGAAGAAAATTTTACAATCTATAACAAAGTAGGCTCATCTATTTTTTTGCTCTCTGGCTTAGTGAGCTGATTACCTTCCACATCACAGAGACAAGGCTAGATATTAACTGTAAAAACATTGCTTACCTCAGGGCTGTTAAGTATACATTGCTGGACTAAATAGAAACAACAATTCCTAATGTGGGAATATTCTTGGCTACAGTAGTGAAAAAGATAAGATCTGTGGGGAAAAGATCAAAACTACCCTTCACTGAATCAAAGGGAAAAATGCTATAACTGTCCTCTTTCTCTGACCCTAACCTTTTCCTCCACCTTTCTGAAGATCAGCTTGAGCAGTTTATTTTTCTCTTAAGAATCTTTCTGATAGAGGGAGTTACAGAAGAAAATAGTACCGACAATCAGTTAGGCCCTCTCAGCAAGTTGAAACCTCCCAATTTAATTGATTCTATTATCCTTAGCCCTCTCAATTAATAAGCAATCTGTACTTACATTTTAACAAAAAATATCATTAGGAATTAATTTCTTAATTCAACATCCAAACCAGGCTTATGTATCTCTAAAGAACTAAGGAAGAAAATAAGAAAAGACTACCAGGTAAAGTGTGTTATATAATATTTACATAGAATAAAAAGATAGTCGATCATTTTTCTGGCCCCTTGGAAAGATGCTTTATTCTACTGTTGAATGCCTGTTATATTAAGTTGCTTTTTTACCATGACCATGTTGTATAAGTTATCTTGCAATTGCCCCTACTCATTACTTATCATCATTTTCTCTTACACTTTGACTTTTCATTTCTCCCCATATCATTTTAAAGCATACTTATACAAGTTCATTTCAAGTCTTAAGTTAAATAAAAATAATTAGCAAATTCTATTCACTAATCCTAAAGTATGAAACGCCACTACAAAGCACAGCAACCAGTTCTTTTTCTAGAACTATTTTACTTAAGGTAATAATAAATGAAAGGCCTATAATATTTACAGAGTGAAACTATTCTTCTTCACAGGTGGTGGCTTACCAAAGACATAGTTTTACCTGCTTCCAAAATGAAAGAAACCAAATGAACCAAATGAAATGAGGCAGCCACTATTACAATTTTTAAATTCAGTAAAGTTTAATGTCTCTTCTAGGTTTACCTAACTGTAATAATCAGTTTTTCCAAGTTAGTGATGATGCTACAGAACTTCTGCCATAATAAAGAGCTAATTTCTCTGTGATAAGCACCACCTTCCCACACCAACAGTTGAGGCTTGAAATCCTCAAGGATTGTTAAGACCTTGATAACCTGAAAAGATATCAAATTCCTAAGAATTAAGATACAAAGTATGTTGAGTGTCTGATTCTAAATCTTAATTGTACTATATGTCTGAAACAATAAAATGGTGATCTTATGAAAAAACAGGCATTTGAAAAACAGTAAAGGCAAAGTTTCAAAGAAAAATAGGAAAAGACTACAAATTAGCAGATGCATAAAATGTAAAGATAGGAATTTGTCACAAAATTGAATAACCTATAGTCTGTGTTTTAGTATTTCTTTTTTGCGTTTGTTGTTTTGTTTTTTTGAGATGTTATATTCACAGTTCTCATGTGCACAAAAAGACTATCTAGTTTAAAAAATGTTAGAAAAAAATGGGCTGTCTAAAAAACACAAGAAGAAAACTGGTAAGTATAGGCAAGCTCTAGACTACAATCAGCGAATGTTCAAGCTAGAGAGAACTTGGAAAGTCTCTCTAGCCTATACTGGTGCAACAGGCTCCTAACTGGTCTCATCTCTTCACTCCCATAAACTTACAATGTATTTTTCAGATAGCTGCCAAAAATGATCTTAATACATAACCCAGATCAAGCTCCTCCTTAAAACTCTTTGCTTCACACTGTCCTGCCCATTTTATTTTAACTCTTTCCACTGTTGAAGACCTGCAAGATCTTGTCCCTATCTCTCCAGTCCCACCCTGCTTTCCTGAGCTCCTGCTCTGTGACAAAAATTCTACTATGCCTTAGGGGTGCTGTGATGAATTAACGGGACACTTCCTCTCACAGAACTTACACTTTAGTGGAAAGGACAAATAATAAATCAGTGAATAAGTAAATAATTAAGAGATTGTGATAAGTGATGTCAGCCAAACAGGGATCCTCTCTGCTGTTTCTATTAGAGCACATTATACATATCCTCTAATTATAGCAGAACCTCTGTAAGTTGAACACCCAAGGGACTGTAAGAAACTGGTCAACATAAGGAACTAGGCCTCCTGTGCTGATACATACATGTAGTGCTTGTCTGGTCTATGAAAATTAGGTCAACCTACAGACGTGGTCAACTATGAAGGTTCTACTGTATTTTATTCATTTGACTCCTTACTTTATGACTATATGCTCCAGAAAGCATAATCACACCTGTCTTATATTCTGCTACATCCCACCTATTTAGCATAGTGCCTAACACGTAGTTCAATATTGATTTGTGAAACGAATAAAAACCTATTTCATCCTCTTTAATTTAGGGATGAGTAAAGCGAAGTCTTAACAGTTGTCAATGGCCAAAGAAGAAGAAAGTAGACATCTGAATGACAGACTCTTAAGCTTTAGTCCAACATATTATACCACATTTTCAAAATATTGATACTGAAGCTTGAACAATTGTGTTTTCAAAGCTTAAAGAAGCTGGTACAGAAAAATATATTCGAAATTTTTCAAAAGTTTACTTCTACATAAAAAAAAAATTTATATATATATAAATATATATATGTATGTATGTGTGTGTATATATATATACACACACATACATACATATATAGTTTGTTTTGGAGACAGAGTCTCACTTTGTCTCCCCTGGTAGAGTGCTATGGCATCATAGTTCACAGCAACCTTAAATTCTTGGGCTCAAGTGATCCTTCCCCCGCCCCCATAGCTGGGACTACAGGTGACTACCACAACGCCTAGCATTGTGGGTCACACTCTTGCTCAGGCTTATCTTGAGCTCCTGAGTTCAGGCAATCCACCCACCTTGGCCTCCAGAGTGCTAGGATTACAGGTGTGAGCCACCACGCCCAGTCCACATAAAATATTTTAAAATACTTAAAGTTTAAGTGAAGTTGTCCAAGAAAAATATTTTAAATTCTAACAAATTGAGATGAAGATGTATTCCAATGTTTCCTTTTAAAGCATGCAAGAACAGTAAACCTTAAAGAACTCTTTGTGAAGAAACATTATATTTGAGTGTTCTAAATATTTCCTGGCACCTATCTGGCACTCTAAGATGACATTCTCTTTGGCTGGATCATTTAGTCAAAATATTATTTCACATTAACTGATAAGCAATTTATTTATCTGCAAATTTAAAAATAACCCAAAAACTAAATGTCTATTTTTTAATGTTTTATATACTGCATCCTTTTAAATGAGATTTAAAGATAGATTAAAAACTAACATATGCATGTAATATACTCCTGACCAGCTACTGTGTTACGTGGCATATCATTTCATTTAACAACATCTTGGTTTATAAATTTAAAAATTAATTTCAGAGTCTGAGAAACTTGCAAAGATCTCATAGCTTGCCCATGGTCCTTCTTGAAATAATGCTCTGGAACAAACTTGGTTTATCACATACAGCCATAAAAACGTGAAGAACAACAAATTTTTCCTAATAACAGTCTCAATTCTATAAAATACAAATTTTAAAGTTAATCATAAATAGCATAAATCCTCCCTCCAAGCTTTATAAACAGATAAGTTCTTTTTTATTGTACTAAGACTTCATTAGTTTTTAAAATCTTTTAAAAGGCAACTCCTCCCTACAAGTGCAGCCAGTCCTTCTGTCTTCTTGCTTTACATTTATTTCCTTCAGCAACATTAGAGAATAAAGTGATTCGCAGTGGAACTACAGACAACCAAAGGAAAATCTACTTCTACCTAGTCCAAAAGAACAGTTATTAAGTTTTAGGCTTCAAGCATGAATAGCATATACCAAATTCAAAAAAGTATCTAAATTTACTTCTTTAGAGTAGTACAACTTACTGTAAAGAAAATTTCTCACACCGATTCCAAACAATATAATCTGGATGACCAGTATGAATAATTACATGCTGCACTATAATTACTGAAATCTGACCATTATTTAAATACTAACAACATACTGAGCCACTAATCCTAGTATTCTTTAACTAGACATCACAATGGAGACACATCAATCATAAATGGTGGAAATACATCTTCTCATACTTTTAATTTAGTTTTATTTTTCTATATCTGTGTCTACATTTTCATTCATGCTTATCATCTAAATCCATACTACCTGTAAACTTCTTTAGTTCCGAACCTGCTTTCTATTTTCTTCTGGCTCATTATGTCTTCACCAATTTTATTTCAGTACTGCTACCAATCTACCTTAATCTTTAAGTTGTTTTTCCATTCTTTTTCTATATGTATGTGTTTTGGGGACATACATTAGGGATATGTATTGTTCACTCCCACCTGTCCTCAGTTTTAATTACTTTTCATCTGGACTTAACCCTCTCAACTGAGACTGTCCTACTTCTTCAAACAATTATGAACATCTCTTCTTCAGATTTAACCAAAATTTTTCCAAACCAACTTGCCTTCTATTCATGGTCAATTTTATTCTCAGATGCTTTTTGTGTTCCTGATGGTATTTTGTGCAAAATATTTTTTAACCTCCTAAGATTTTTTTTTCCCTAGTATTAGGACCTGTCCTCTAGTAAGTCATTCCTAAATTAAAAATTCTGAACTCCCCAAAATTAAAATCTAATTTTGTTGCATGTCTTCATGTGTGCTTAAACTATCCAACTAGTCCAAAGCTTAGCCAGAGCAGATCCATGTTCTCCCTTGGGGTGAGTTTTCCCTATATTCTGTACCTAGGCATACATTCTGAACTGTACATTAACTAATGACCATAACTTTCAGTGCACTTTTAGTTTCCTTCTCCACTCAAGGAGTATTTGGTAGAGATAACAGGGGACTGTTGAACTAGATCAGTGAGTGTTTTTTAAGCAATTATAATCCAACAGTTGGTGAATGAATCAATCAGTGGGTCATAATTAACATTTTTAAAGAACATAGAATATGAAAATAAATAAGTGTCCTGAACACAGTAAGAGTAAATAGTTGGTAAAACTGATTTCTGGTAAGAACTATTTCACACACTACTACTACTCCTTGAGAACTAAGTCATGATACAATGTGTAATTCATATAGGGGGTTATAAATCAAAAAAAGTATAAAAGCCATGAAATTGGAGATACTGAAGATCCTTTCTAAATCTCCCTAATTTAAATTATATTTTTGATTTAAAGAAAATTAAATATGAACAGAGCTTATAGATATCAAAACTGCCAGCAAAATCTCTTTTTCTTTCACATTATAAAATGTCACCTATTGACTCTAACCTCAAAAGTATAGAATCATAAATTTTTTAGAGTGGGGAAAAAAGGACAGACACTATCTAATCCAAGTTCATCACTTTAACATATAAAAGGAAAACTCTGGTCCAGAGAAGTGAAATAAATTCATTTCATTCATTCAATAAACATATGAAGAACACCTATTGTGTGCCAGGTTCTAGAAATGTATCTGTAGATAAAGAGATGTCTCCAAAGAACAGAAACAGGACAGTAAGCATGTATACGGTCAAAAGTCATAATAGGCAAATAAACCAATTTCTGCGATAATTACTGAAATAAAAGTCATTTACTAAGTGTTAGATGAACCAAAAGTAACTACTCATACTAGATTGGGTAGCACAGAAAATGTTTCTAAAGAGTAAATACTTCTCAGTCTTAAAACTGACAAGGAAACAACCAGGTAAAGGAGAATATACAAAGGCACCATACTGATATACTATAAAGGATGACACATTCAGAAAACTATAAGTCAAGTTTGTGTGACTGGAATATAATAATTACACTCAGGAGGAGCTGCAGCAGAATATCCACCGTTTATGTGCCATTTAACTTTCATTCTCTGAGATAGACATTATTAATATCCCCATTTGGTAGATAAGAAAATTGAGGCTCACAAAAAATGACATGACTTGAGCAAAGTTAAGTTGTGAAACCTGGATTTAAACCAAGGAAGTTTAATTCCCTAGGCTATACTCTTCACTATACCCAAGGGTTAGAGAAAACAGGCAGGAACCAAAAGATTAATGTCCTTGTATGCCATTCTAAGTGTTTAGATTCTATGCTAAAAAGCAACCCTTAGTCAGTGAAAGGTTTTAAGCAAGACTGATATATTCAGATGTATTTTTAATGAGGTCACTCTGGCAGATATATAAATGGACTGAAAAGAACAGGAAGCAGTGACAGAGTACTAGCTAGTTTTAGCTAGAAAGGTACTACCATAATCGGTTAAGAGAAAATGATAGATGAGCTAGATAGTGCCAGCACTGGCACCAGAACTACTAATTGCCATCACCACATTCTTGGTCACCATCCATATGAACCTACAAATTTTTTCCCCTTAGGACCACCATTCTAACAGTTCAAGAAATCCAACCTCAGAAACAACATAGTTCCTTTAAGTCCCTTTATTAACAAAACGTGACCACTAGGTGTGCTGAGTATATGAAAGTGAGTAATAGAAATGTAGGTGGAGAATGACTGAAGGTCAATTGCTATCTATAGTAGTTTTCTTACCTTCTTGACTTTCCTTCTCCTTCCTCTATACACTCACTATTCCTGGAACTTTCATGTTCAATAGTCAATTTGAAATCAATGTTCTGTCTAGACACGACTGTTATGACCTAACAAAATTAAATCTACCATAGAAGAAGTCGAATGTGGTTCTATCAGTGGCGATAAATATGCTCTCAGGTCTGGTCAAATTTGGAACGATGAATGAATGAATAATAATAAAAGAGAGACTTTTTGTAAACAGCCAACAATTAAGGAAAATCTGAATATTAAAAAATAGAATAAGAGCAATCTAAAGTTCAACTATTTGATTCCAAGAAAGTAACACTACTCCCAAGTGTGTATGCAGTAGTCCAGAAAAAAAGAATAGTAGAGAAGATTATCTGGTCAAGTCTCAAGCATTCTAAATTCAATCCATTTTCACTCAGACCATGGGTGAGCCCTCTTAAGCCTTCCTTGAAATTAAGCAACAACTGAGGTCCCCCCACGCACGGAATTAACCTTATAGAGAAGTATAAAAAGGACAGAGGAAGAAAAGGGTATAGATAAATAAGGGAGGAAAATGGAAAGGGAACTATAATGAAAGGAAATGGAAGAAATGATAATTTACAGAACACAGAGCAAAAAGTGAAGGCATACCAGTGAACTTAGTATCCAACAGCGCTCACTAACCTTACCTATGATCCAAGAGACACATGCCAAGTGGCAACATAAGAGAGCAGGAAAAGACAAATTTAAATCACAGATTTATGCAACATCAAAGTTGAGCAAATAACAGTATTTACAAATAAAAAATGCAACAAAATAAAGTCTTACAATCTAAATGAATAATTTGGAGATTATTAACATGTCATCTCGTTTATTTATGCTTCATTTCTCAGAAAGAGTGAGCCTGATGAATCCAAAAGGTGATAATGTCAGTAGTACCAGGGAGGAGAATATGGGGAGGTGTGTTACAAAGACAGCATGAAATTTATCTACACGGTTTTTGTGGGAGTAACAGTCAGAATTTTTCTCCTCAATGGCATAGTGCTACTTCATTTATTAAGAATTTCACTGTAATTCTTATCTTGGTTGGCTGGGTTAACTTCCTTACCAGAGTTCAAAACAAAGTAAGCGCTTATTAATTACAGTGAAGATTTAACCTTAAAAAAAGGCAAGGGTCTGTAATAGATCATAAAATATTACTTACTGTACCCTAAATGAGTCTAATGGTAACCAAAACCCAGTTAATGATTCTTAAGAAAATTATGTGATTAAGAAGTCACTTTGAAAGTTTCTTGAAATTAAAATTAGCTAGACAGAAGAAATATACTTAAAAAAAAAAAACCTTGAATTTCTACATTGAATCCATTCAGGGAACATACAATAGCAAACATACTTCTTCCACATGATATGTAGAAAATTTTCAGCTAACATGTTAAACACACCCACTGCCACCAAGGAGCACAGTGATTTCAATAAGGATTAGAGGAAATATCCTTAAAGAAGATAATTATGGCAAAGAAAATTGGATCTAAAGCAAATACCTATAATTAAACTCAAATGAATGACCAATCATTCACCAAGCTAAAGAAAATGCAGTCTTCATGAGCACTCTATCAAAACAGGTGATTAGAGAGTTTATTCATAACAGTCAGCAAAACATTTTTATCAAAGTATAATAGGATGAAAGAATGTGCATACCTACAGTCAGTTTCTCTAACTTAATCATGTCCTACTTTTAAAAGATAATGAAAAATGAAAATTTTCAATACAAAGTTGCCTGGAAATCATCAATACCATGTACTCATAAAATTTAGATTACTGACTTTTGGGGGAGGAGAAGCAGAGCTCTTTCACCAATATACTAACACCTTTAAAAATTAAACGTTTAGAACAGTTTCTCAACCTCAACACTATTGACATTTTGAGCTAGATAATTCTTGGTTGTAGAAAGCTGCCCTGCCCTTTGAAGGATGATCAATAGCATCCCTGCCCTCTACCCACTAGATGCCAGTAGCACACCTGCCCCTCCCCATTGTCTCCAAAAATGTCTCAAACTGTCCCTTGGGTGGGGGGCTGGGAGAGGCAAAATCATCCCACCTACACAACTATTAGCTTAGAAGAAACAAAAAAATACAAAATGAATGGGGGGGGGGGGAGAGGTGGTTTTAGTTTCCCTCGTGTCTTCACGTTATATTTGAATTTGATCACAGATAACATTTAAGAGAATCTGCCTTTTGGAAAGCAAAGTATTTAGTGTCTATTCACTAGTTAGCCAAAATTCAGAAGAGTCCCAGAAGATTTTCTGAACTGCCAACTCCCCTCTCCAACCACACATTCTCTCTCACACACTATTGCCTACCTGAACTCAAGAAAAATGCAACATTATTACTTTATTTCCATTATTTCATCACATATATTGACCATACTGCTACAGCTCCCACAGAATCCAAAGGACTTCTCAATTTACTTCAATGCAATTCAACTACCACAATAGCTGCATCTTTCTAGGTAGGATAATAAACCTAAGTACTAAGGCAACTATTAAACTCATCCTTCTCACTTTTCTTTGTGAGAAAAGACACAAATTAACCATTCTGCTTTAAAAAGAAAAAACTAGGATCTGTGTTTTGAAACAGATTCTGAGGAGGGTTAAGAGCAATGAAAATCGGAGGGAATCTGAAGGCATTCCAGAATTAAGGGCAAAACTCAAAATGTTTCCCTTGGAATGAGAGACTGGAGGAAATTATATACTTGGTCATATCTTATGGGAACAAGCTGCATAATCAGTCTCCAGAATACATACCATAGGGTGGAAACTGAAAAATCAAAGCCCACAAAATACTAAAGCAAACAGTAAACATCCACCCTAAACACCTGGAATAAAATTGCTCTTTACTACCATTTCCCGTTTGGTTTAAATACAAAATAATAATAATAATAATAATAATACATCTATCTAGAAACAAAACTGACAACTTGAGAAATTTTCAAATTCTCATAAATAACCACCTTCATGTTTCCAGCATGCCAGATTACATGTAACATAGAAAAATCAATTAGTTGGAGAAACACAATAGTCCCTTTTAGAGTACATCTGATTCATAACAAAAGCCCTTTAAAAAATCAGACATTTCAAGTACTAAAAACTTCACCCATAAACACAGATTAAGGACTTTAAGATTATTTCAGTTATTTTCAATAGATTGACATATTTTAGCTCAACTAGGAATGGTCCTTTTAAAAAGCCTATGCAACAGTACTTAATATTAGTTTAATATAAATGGAATACTTATATGCTCTAGACTAGAACAACAAAATCACTTTGTTTCAAAAGGTTATCTATTAACCTCCCGACCCAGTAAAAATAATCCTGGCTCAATGAAAATAATCTCATAAGAAACTAATGCTTAGTTCTTTTTACTACCAAACCAAGCAGAGGAGGCTTTAAGTCAAGATCTGTAGCGAGAGCCTGCATTTCCAGAAGTAATAACTTGAGAATAACCTCCAAGAATAACCTCCTTCACCAATTAGTGTGACTCAGGTGAGTCTAGGAGAGAATAATGTCCACAATTCCTTGGTCAGTGGCCACAATGCCCCTCCTTCTCAAGGGCAGGAGATCAGAACGAGGGATTTGAACAAGAGGAGTTCACCAGCCAGAACATACAGGAACAGAGAAAGAGAGTACTACTGGAAAGATATAAACTACGTGGTTAAGTCATGTCACAAAGGCAAGAGGTTTAATGTGATCAAGGCCTTCATTCATTTCAGACACACCATTGTTTAGCTTCCTCCCCAAACCCTGCACAAAAAGAACTGTCAGCCTGCCTTAAGCATGTTCCTTCTTCCATTTAAACAGACATGATTCTTTTGGTTAATCTCTGGCAATGATCGCCATTTCACAACACATTCAGCCCACCCGGAACTGATCAATACCACTACAGACAGAAGACTAGACTTTATCCACTTATTAACCACAAGGAAATGTACCATTCAGCAAAATTCTATACGTTACAAAAGATTCTATTAAAAGGGGGGTGGGGAAGATGGACACACACACACACACACACTTACACACACAGAGGTACACAAAGAAGACTACCACCCTGTAATTTCCCTGTAGCAAATGAGATAAAGACATAGCCATGAAACCTGTCAAGTCGTTTTCCCCCCTATAATTCTATGTCACAACCTTGTAACTGAATATTAAATTTTATGATAAATAGATCCACTGCGACTTCTAAATTGTTTCGTCTATGGAACTAGCTCTTCTGTTAGGTACATTTGCACATCTCTGAGCTAGGTGCTGTATTTATTTATAAAATTTCAAATACAAAAAGACTAGACAGTTTTTCCAACCACTGGTTGCAACCATAGATGTCTTCACAAAATCAAAATTTCAAATACAAAATTGTCAGATTATTCCCCCAACCTTGGGCTGAAACCTATTTTATTAGTATATCATATTTAACAAGAAGAACAATTTCATATGGTCAGTTCTAAACCGAAAGCAATTTTTCAGTACAAAGCGTTTAAAATAAGTATTCCGCAGGTAAGCAAAATCTATGCCCGAAGCACAAATGGTGGTTGAAAGCCAGCACATTACCAAGACACAAGCGCATACCTCTTCTGCTTTGGGTTATAGTTAATACATCAGCATTAACAACTACAACTATTTTTAACACTACTGGACACTGAAATTGAAGAAAACGTGAAGGGAGACCCAGCTAAAATTGATGATGATAGGATGCACTATTTTTCACGGTCAAAATTAAGCAGCAACTGACTTGATCTTATGCTGAGATATCCACCAGTGAAACACTAATTAAAAGACTACAAAAAGCAACCCTTGTTTTGCAGGAGCCCACACTAAATGGCATTTCGAAATAATCCTTTCGGGTCTCAACCTTTGCATAAATTGTCACTTGTGGTATTTGCGGCTTAATTGCAAACGAACCAGCGCTGTCATCCAGTGTTATGGCCACAAACCATGACTTTCTCACTTCCACAACAACACAGCACTCACTCTCATCAGCTCGCCAACCCAACTCTAAAGGAGAAACATTCATGGAGGTTTCCAGATCACAACCAAACCCGGGGGTGGCAGCCGAGGGGCTCGGGGTGTGGGGCAACCTCCCCAGGCTCCACTGGAGCTCACCAACCCAACAACAACCGCGGCCCCAGCAGCGGCAG
This sequence comes from Perodicticus potto, assembly GCA_963574655.1. NCBI lineage: Eukaryota > Metazoa > Chordata > Mammalia > Primates > Lorisidae > Perodicticus > Perodicticus potto. Next base: position 67,223 of record CAUYRH010043512.1, on the reverse strand, counting down.
CCGCGGCCGCAGCAGCAGCCCCGCCGCGCCGCGCTCCCTGCACCTACCTGAAGAACAGGAGATAAGAAAGACTGCAAACGCCAACTTTGCAGCAGCTCCCATTTTCCCGAGGCGCCGGGGAATCCGTAGGAAGTTCTCGCTAGATATCCAGCTCCCTAGGTCTTCCTGGGAGACAAACCTCCTGGTGTAAAATCAACCGTCATAAAACATATTCGGAAGACCCGACCAAAAAAACAAAACAAAACAAAAAACGTTCACGGGGCTAAAAAAAAAAAAAGGAAAAGGAAAAAAGAGCACAACAATAAAAAATAAAATGCACCACGGGGAAAAAACCGCCACACACACGCACAACACACAAAACCAAACAAGGAAAAACCAACAACAACAAAAGCGGGTTTAAATCACTGTCAAAATCACTGTCAGCTCTGCTCGCCTCCCCGGTCTCTCGGAACAAAACGCCAGGCTGAGGCGACAAGGAGGCGGCGGCGTCCGCTGCCGCCCGGACAGTCCGAGAACCGAGCTGGGTCCGACGTCCGGACCGACCTTCAACCAGGACACCCAAAGTCCGCGGACCACTGGCGGCCGAGCTGGCGGAGGCGGTGGCCGAGGCGGCGGTAGCGCAGGGAAAGGGAGGCGGACGGCGGGCGGTGGCGGTGCAGGCGGCGGCCAAGTTCTGGTCCAGGCTCTGGCTCCGGCTCCGGGCTCCGGGCTCGGCCGCGTTTTCGGTCTCCTGGCCTCCACCGGGCCCCGCCCCCCAGACTTCCGGTTCCGGCCCGAGCTGGGAGCCGGGCGCAGCGGAGGAACGCTCGGCGGCGGCGGCGGCGGCGGCGGCGGCGGCCGGGCGCAGCGCGCGTGCCGGGCCGGGAGCGCGAGGAGATTGCCTGGGAAGCGAGGCGGGAGTGGGGGAGGGGGACAGTGAGGGCGGGGCCAACTGGAGGACCAGGAGGCGGGGCGGACAGAGGCTCGATACCGCGAGGCCTGGGCGTCCGGCCTGCTTGGCCGAGAGATCCCGCGACAAAGGGGCGCGGGCGCCTCAAAGTCCCCGAGCTGCGGCTGGGCGAGTAGACGCGGTCTGAGACCCGGCGCGCCTCGTTCCAAATCGCACCTCCCTGGCAGCTCTGGAGCGTCTGCCTGAATAGTCAGAGCAAGCCCAAAGGAACAGGACCCCGAGGTGGCGCGAGTGGCCGGTTCCTTCTCGGAGGGACGTGTGTGGCGCCGTCCTTCCGCTTGAGGGGTCGCTTCGTCCGCTCCGAGACTCCGAGCTCCGAGGCGGTGGAAGCCCCGGTGGGAGCTGTTCACCGAGTACCCGAGCGAGCAGGTGTCTGCGACCCTAGACTTGGAGAAGCGACCCGCCGCGGTAGCTTCTGCTGAAGCGTTTTCGCTGTCCTCTTAAAGAAAAAAGAAAGAAAGAAAAAGGAAAAAAAAAAAAAAAACAAAGGAAAAGAACTCACAGAGGAAGGGCTGTTCGGCTGATCAGTATATTCACGCCGTCTATCACAATGTGCAATTTGAATCCATTCCCACCATCCCTTTTATACACAAAGCATTGCGTTCAAACTGTTCCTGCATGCAATAGGTTTTCAAATATTTGTCATTAGGCTTTGAAGAAAAAAATTGGGAATTTTGACCGATATATTTCATGGTCAGACGAGTGTTTGCTTTTTTGAATTTTAGTTCATCTACGGCCTATTTTTACCTTTTGATCCCCGTTGATTGCTTACAAGGTGCTGCGCTAGGCACGGAATGCGGTCGTACATGTGAAAATAAGATCCCTACCTCGAGGAGCTTTCGGTATTTGCTGTTTTCAGAGTTGGCTATACAGTGCAAACTAAAGACCATTAAAAGTAGTAGCTGGTTTTTGCCACACTTTAACTCCCTTTGTGAAGGTAGAGATCTTACATTTTTCCCTGTTTTATCCCAACAACCAGACGTGTCTAAGCACATAAGTGTTTAATAAATATTTGTATAAACGACTAGGAGATGACTGCTTTTTTCTTAAGTACAATTTTCCTGAATGTACTCTACAAATTTGGGGGGAGTGGGGGTTAATAATAAAAGTACTAAAACAGCTGTACCGTGTGTTTCGTCTTTTAATTGTGGTTTACTAATTCCCACATTTGTCCACAAAGCCAAGCCTTCTTACTTACGTTTACAACGTTTTACTTTTCCTCTAAAGTACTCTGTATCTCAGTCAATTAAATTCATTCTGTAATTATCTAACCATTTCTACAACTTGTCGGGGTTAATAATCACTGTGGCTCTTTAAACTTTTTCCAAGATTTTCAGTTCTCAAGTCGTGGAGCTCAGAATTTGACTGATACTGTGCAACAGTTAAGGTCCGGATTTGGTCTTGAAGGTGTCAGAATGATCTCATGTAGTTCTCCTGTCTTTGTGAGTTGGCAAGGAGAATATAAACCTTCCATTCTCTGGTAAAATTAAGATTTGCCACTAAGAATTCTGGAATGTAAGACTATTTTAATTTAGAACCCCTTTCACTTCATTCAGTAATTTGACATAGGTTGCACTCTGGATCAGACCCCACTGTTGTCTTATTTCTGCATCACTTCCATATTTCTTGAATTATGCAACCGAAGCAAGTGGAATAACTGGAATAACAAGTACTAGGATTGCAACTTGAAAATATATTCCTTATCTTACCACCCATATTTGCCAGCATAAGAATAAGAGAACATGAAAATTATTTTTTTGTAGCATTAAAAGGAGCAACAAGTCAAAGTCTTCACTGGAACATTCTTTCCTAACAAAAGTTAAAATAACCCACTGGGAGAAGTTATTAACATCCAGTAGCAGTAGCTATCTATTCTGTTTCTGAATCTGTGTTCACCCTACTTGCTGGGTTTTTTCAAAATTCAAAAATAATTTAAAGAGGGAGTATGTGACTAATTCTCACCGGAATTCCAAACTTTAAAAAAAGCGAAGGATGAGGTAGCTGCAGCTAACCCTAAAGCCCCTCTTTTTACCTATTTTCTAGAATCACTCTTTTTTTTTTTTAAATTTCAGATTAATATAAGGGCACACATAATTAGGTTACACTGTTTGTATTTCTAAGGTCAAGTGTGAGATGTCATTGTTTCTTTACCCAGGAAGTGTGCCATATACCAGTGCATTGTTCCCTTTGAGTGGAAACTTGCTGAACCATCTCCCTCCACCCCACCTTGAATTTAACTGAATTTTTCTCTCAAGTGAGCATGTAGTTGTTAATCTGTTCGTTTCAACTTAGTATTGAACGCATGTGATGCTTGTTTTTCCATTCCTGTGATTCTTAGGAGAGTGTTCTCCAAACCCAATCATAGAATAGGTGTAATTCTGCAGGGTAGAATCACTATTTTCAATCCACAAATCCAACAGCTTCCTAATAGTGCAACCTATGCAACATGGGTTTGAGAAGGAAAATGAGGAAGGAGAGGAAATGAAAAGGAAACAAGGTAAGAATTCTAATCTATCAGAGCAATGGACATTATGAGATAAACATCTTTACCTATCATCCTTTACTCTCCAACCCAAGACCTAGCCTTGTAGCCACTCCAACACTAGAATTTCAAGTCATGAGTCCTGTCAGCTTCAATTGAACTATAAGTCACTCCCAGTTGGAAAAATCTGAAGAAGCCTTGTCAATCCAGAGATTCCAGTATGTTCTGGCTGTATGAGGAAAAAAGTAAATGAGTAACAGACTGCTTACAGAATAAAAGATAACTCCTTTTTGTGTTACAAATTCAGGTGGCTCAAAAAGATATGGATGAAGTTTAAATCTTAAACTCTGAAGTAGGACTAGAATTGAACTGGGCCAGAAGTGAACTTGCCTTTGGATAGACTAGCAGTGTGTTATCTTGCCAAGTATGGCGTAGCAAATTTCTTTTCTTTCATCTTTAGGAAGATGACTGGAAACTTTTGGAGTATAAAGGACATTAAGTTCCCCTGAGATGAAGGATTTAGAAGTATTTCTGCTGCTTTCTAGCTACTATAAAAATCTACTCGTGTGCTCAAATAATATGGGCATTCTTAAAGTGGCACAAGTAATGAATTTCTTATATGCCAATGCTAGAAGTGAGGCATAATACATGGGGAGTAAACTTAGGAACTTGGTAAGTCAAAGGAAGGAGGAAATGATCAACATATCTTTTATGAATATTCTCCTCTCCTTAAGTGCACAAGGTGGGAAGAAAACTCTCGACATCCAAGTTTTTGCTGCTGTTTATTCCTCTCCCTTGGATTTATGTCCAGCCATAGCATTGTACTATGCCAACTGGGTCAAAAAAACATTCTGGGGAGGATAAGAATGTGGAAATAGATGAAGGACAAAGCATTAAGGCAAAATAGTTCAAGAGAGTTAGAAAGGTTAAAGAGAAACTAGCTGTGATGGAAATAATGTTTCCAGCACTTTGATAAAAAGCTACACTACCCAGCTAATAATATAAATGTTAACAACTAAGTGGTTTCTCTGTAACATCACAGAGGTAACATTTAACTCTTTCTCTCCACTATTACCACCTTCAAAATCCAGCAAATGTGTGGAAAGCAAAAATAACAAACTTAATTTGGGAAGGATTTTTTCCCACCCTTCAATTTATATTCATGATTATAGCTGATTAGTTTTCCTGAACAGTTGCTATGACTCAAATCCTCCTCAGACTTACATCATAGCACTTTCTCTAAACACTAGTGAGTAGCTGGCAGAACCCTCATCTCCCCAGTGGTTCTGAATTATAGTGGTGTTGACTCTCTCCTCCAGCATCTAGAAATGAGTATGGGGCTGGAAAGGTAGGAGGTGGGAAAAATATTGTTTTGGACAGTAACTGAACAGTCGCTGGTTTTTAGTGTCCTGGGGCTAGGATGCTAACCGCTCTGCAATAAATTGGGTAGTTCTGCCCAGTAAAGAATAGTTCAGGCTTTGAGATACACTACCTTAAACCAATCCCAAAGAGAGGAATGATAGAGGAAACCAGCTCAACCTGGAGTACAGATCTTAAAGCAATGCTGGGCTCAAGCTCTAACTAGTATCTTCAATGAGTCAAGTATGGAGATAGATAACTGTTTTGAAAGTTTTATAGAAACTTGATAATATTTGTGTCTATTGAAACTAATAATAAGTAATTTGGCTTATATTTTGATTTTGTCTTTATTTCATGTTTTTAATAACTCACTTTTATTATTACCTTGATTTCACAAAAGTCTCATAGATTAGAAACTCACCATAGAGAATTTGAGAGGGACCGGAGTGGGGAATAGGTTATATAACCAACTTTTTGTCAAAAACAGTGTCTTCCATCTATTTTGACAAAAACTTAAAATCTTTAATAAAGCTTTGATGTTATAATGCTGAAATTTCCTATGATGCAAAGCCCCCATAAAGGTCAACGAGTTTCATGACATTGTTCCTCTTTATCTGTGATATTCATTTATTCAATAAGTAATTACTAGTTACACGATTTGTACTAGGTTTGGGGTTGTACAAGTGTCAAATAAAATGGATATAATCTCTGCCCTCATTGAGCTTACAGCGTCATGAAGATAGCCAGTAAACAAGTAGTTGCCAAATGAGAAGTCTTACTTATAAAAGTAGGCCGAATGCTGATTTGAAGAATGATAGGATAGTATAGGAAGAGGAGATATGTTTAGAGAGAATGATTCAGGACAATCGTACTAAGGAAGTGACAATTAAACTAAAACCTGCAAAAAGAGAAGACATAGCCATGAAAGATACTAGTGAAGAAGGAAAGGTATGTACAAAGCCCACTATGTATTTAATAAATTAAAAGAAGGCTCTTATGGCAAGGAGGGGAATAGCGTGAATATGGAAAGAGAAGAAAACAGTCTCTAGACTACGCAAAATCTTGCAGACCAAAGTAAGCTCTTTGAATTTTATTTAAAGTGAAGCTTCGAGCTATTGGAAGGTTTTAAAGAAGGGGGTTATCAGATCTGGGTTATGCTTAAAACATCATCCTAGTTGTTATAGGAAGAAGGGTTTCAAGAGATCACTAAAGAAAGCAGAGAGCCTACTTAGAAGGGCATCATGTAAGTCAGACATAAGATAATAGTACCGTGAACTAACATGCAAGGAGTGGACAGAGTTTAGATATGTTCTGAAAGTGGAATCTGCAACCAGCAGGATTTGCTGATGGATTGGATCAATCTTCCTTTTTTTTCTTCTTGACCAAATGAATAGAATAGATGTAGTGTCTTTAATTGAGATGGAGAAGATTTAAGGGAAGAGATATGTTATAGGGCAGGGATTGGAGAGAGTGGTGAAAATATTTAGTTTTGAAAATGTTAAATTGATATGCCTGTGAAACACCCAAATGGAGATGAAAAGTAAGCAAGTAGATGTGTATACCAGAAGTTTGGAGGAAAATGCACTGCTATAGATACAAATCTGGGAGTGGTCAACATACAAATCATACGTAATACCGTGGAAATGAATGAGAGCATTTAAATAGGGAGTGGAGAGAAAGAGAGAAGAAATTCAGCCATCACATGGACAGTGAAAAGCTAGGAAAGGGGATGAAAAAGTGGCTTCCAGAGAGATAAGATAAAAACCGGGGGAGAGGTATGTCATATACAAGAATGCCTCTGCCGGGGTGGCACCTGTGGCTCATCGAGTAGGGCGCCCGGCCCCATATACCGAGGGTGGAGGGTTCAAACCCGGTCTTGGCTGAACTTCAAAACAGAAAAATAGCCGGGTGTTGCAGCGGGCACCTGTAGTCCCAGCTATTCGGGAGGCTGAGGCAAGAGAATCGCCTAAGCCCAGGAGTTGGAGGTTGCTGTGAGCTGTGTGACGCCACGGCACACTACAAGGGTGATAAAGTGAGACTCTGGCTCTACAAAAAAAAAAAAAGAAAGAAAGAAAAAAAAGGAAAAAAAAGAATGCCTTGGCTGAACCGCAAAACAGAAAAATAGCTGGGCGTTGTGGCAGGTGCCTGTAGTTCCAGCTACTGGAGAGTCTGAGGCAAAAGAATCGCCTAAGCCCAGGAGTTGGAGGTTGCTGTGAGCTGTGACGCCACCGCACTCTACAGAGGGCGATAAAATGAGACTCTGTCTCTACAAAAAAAAAAAAAAGAATGCTTATTTAAACAAAAAAGATAAGGAAGTGCTCAATCCTATAGAAACAAATAGTAAACTAAAGAACAAAAATATAAGGAGTCATTGGATGTGGTATCACAAAAAGAATTGATGTCTTTGGCAGTAGTTTTCCCAGAAATCAAACAAATGTTTGAAGAGTAAATGGCAAATGAAAATTTAAAGGCACCATAAATAACAAATCCTTAAAGATATTTGACTATAAAAAATAAATCAAACAAATGAAGTAGTGGCTAAAGGGAAATTCAGAATGAAGACACAATTTTATTTTAATTCTGTTTTCAGATGAAAGACCATAAATTATATTCATAAACTGGTAGGTATGGTGCTATGAGAGGAAAGACTGAAGATGCAGAAGAAAGAGATGAAAACCCAAATGAGTAAAATACAGAGGTCTGACAATCAAATTCACAAACTCACTCTAGGAAAAGTGCTACATACCTCATTTCTGAATATTACTACCATCAACTTCAAAGTACTCCCCTTGGCCATGTGGTAACCATAGTGATTTCAGCAATGAGATATATAGCTCCTGGTCTAGAATGAGCTCACAAACTTAATTGTCAGACTGTGTATGACGACACAGCAAAAGAATTCCAAAATTCTTTATGCCATTCCAGCAAAAGAATTCCAAAATTGCTTTGAAGGGAGGATTAGGCACTGACTTCAGGGCATAACTTCCCAAGGGGAGTACCTTGAAAATAACCATAGTGATAAATCGGCAGTGAGGTATGTAGCACTTTACTAGATGAGTTCACAAACTTAATTGTCCCACCTCATATTTGTTAAGGTAAGAAAGGAGAAGCTTTAGAACATGAAATAGAAAGCTTGATCTTTGAAAAAAGGGTGGCTCCTGCTGTTCCTCCTCCTCCTCTTCCTCCTTTTCTTCTTCTGGGCAAGCAAAAACAGTGATTTTGTAGAATTAAACACCAGAGGATGATGATAATCTAACCGAAGGTTCTTAATTTGTCTGAAATATAAAGCAAGATTTTCAGTTTAAAATTAAAAGGGGCATGACGAAATAGTTCTCGCTGAGATTGGAGAGAGAGTTTGTAATAGAATTGCTAGAAATAAATGCTCATTTGAGTTTGGAGATCATATGTTTGTCACAACTCCAGTCTACTGAGCTGTATGGTCATTTCCTGCAACACAGAGGTGTTGGCAGGCACAGAGAAGGGAGATGATCAAGTTCTTATGTGGCTGGATTTGTGAGCTAAGTGATTTTGAGAGAGGAATAAGAAAGGTCTGGGAAGTACATGGAGTCTTTGGAATAATTATTCATGGAATTTGAGTCCGAGAAGAAGAATGTAATGTACAGTTTAGAAAGGGGCTGTTGTGGGTAAAATGAAATGATACAAGCAATGGGTTGGAGGACTGACACCAGTAAGAGGATCCTTTACTTCTTGGCCAATATTTAAGCAAATAAGTTGGAAAGACAGGAGCCATGTTTGGAGACTAGGAATTAACAAGGAGAAGAGTTGTGTCTCGTAATGACAGCGGCCAGGGTGTTGATAGAAAAAATGATCACTAGTGACGAAGAGGTCTAAGACCTGGTATGTCAAAGCATCCAGGGATTTGGATGAATTATTTGCAAAGATGTTAAAATCACCTAGAATAATGAAAAAAGTTGGGCTATTGAATAAGACTTTAAGAAAGTGAGCATGTTACCATTAGTTAGAGGACAGCATTTCTCAATGTTGTCTCTAACAAGACAAATGGTTTTCAAAGTATTTCTGTATATGTTCTTTCTTGATTTGCATTACAACCTGGTGAGATAGGTAGCCATGATGACATTATTACTATTTAATAAAGAAGAAAAAAACCTGAGTCTCAGAGAAACTACACATGTACTAGAAGCTATCACAAGACGGCACATGATAGTCAGTTTATCATCCTGTGTTTTATTTTATTTTATTTTTATTTATTTATTTATTTATTTTTTATGCAGTTTTTGGCCAGGGCTGGGTTTGAACCCACCACTTGTGGCATATGGGGGTGGCGTCCTACTCCTTTGAGCCACAGGTGCTACCGTATTTTTTTTTTTTTTGTTTGTTTGTTTTTGAGACAGAGCCTCAAGCTGTAGTCCTGGGTAGAGTGCTATTGCATCACAGCTCACAGCAAACTCCAACTCCTGGGCTCAAGCTATTCTCCTGCCTCAGCCTCCCAAGTAGCTGGGACTACAGGCGCTAGCCACAATGCCTGGCTATTGTTTGGTTGCAGCTGTCATTGTTGTTTGGCAGGCCCAGGCTGGATTTGAACCCGCCAGCTCAGGTGTATGTGGCTGGCGCCTTAGCCACTTTAGCCACCTGTGCCAAGCCTATCCTGTGTTTTAAATTAAACACAAATTTATTACATAAGCTGAGATTTATTTATTAAATATTTAAAGGAATTATTATTAGTTTTTGAGACAGGATCTTGCTCTGAGAACCAGGCTAGATAGAGTGCGGTGGCAGCATTACAGCGCACTGCAACCTCAAACCCTTAGCCTCCAGGGAACCCCTGTCTCAGCCTCCCATGTAGCTAGGACTATAGGTGTGCACCACCTCACAGAGCTAATTTTTCTAATTCTTATAGAGACATCTCCCTGTGTCACTCAGGCTGATCTTGAACTCCTGGCTTCAAGCAATCCTCCTGCCTCAGCCTCCCCAAGTGCTAGGATTACAGGTATGAACTGCTGTATCCAGCCAAGGAATTCTTTTCAAAGCTTCCTTTCAATGGCATCTTTCCTAAGTACAAGTAACATTTAAATTTCTCTCTATATAAAAAAATCCAATTTTTATGTGTTTTTAGAAGCATATATTGTATAAAGTAAGATAAAGGATAAAGTGCTAGACAAAGTAATGCCCTGAATATTTATTTGTTCCTTATATAATATAGGGAAATCACTTTTTAATGTGTGCTGAGATAAAATTATCATAAAATTTTAGAAATAACTATTATTTAAAACTCTATTTCTAAAGAATTATGGATAACAAAAGGAAAAGAATAGATGTGAGTTTATTGTTATTATTTTGTGTGAATGCGAATTTTTATACTTTGGCACTAGAAAGAGAATAATGTGTTATCTATAATATATAGTACCTTTATACAGTTTTTTAAAAAACCCATAAAGGAAAAAAAGATTATTTTCCTCTGCCTATTTTTAAAAATATTTTTTTCCTCAGGCTTAACTACACTGGATTTTCCTACCTGTTTAAGCATGCAAATTAAATAAAACACTTAACTGCACTTTATTGTGCTTCATTTTAACTTAAATCAGAAGAATTTTAATCAAAGCCATACTGAGGCTTTAGGGGCAACTGAATTGTAGGAATGTTTGTAGTAATTTAAACTGGTCAAAATATATTGTGAACATTTCTTTATATTTAAAATCAGTTATTAATAGCTGCACTTGCAAATAAGTAATAGTTCTATCCCATTTTTCAGGTGAATAAATAGTAAGGTTAAATGTCTTACCCAAGGGCACAAATTGAATCAGCTGCAGAAGTAGGATTATAACTCCAAACTACTGACTCAAATCTTAGTCCAATGAGGCATGTTGTTTCTCAAGTAGTAAGCATATTAATTGTCCCTCCGAGCAGCAAACAGAGCTCTAAATGGAGCATGTCCCATCCAGAAAACCTATGCAACACAGTAAAGAGACCTACTTCTTTCACTTAAAAAACAAAAAACAAACACCCCCCCCAATCTATCAAACTTGCCTTTTTTTTAAAGAGGAAAGATATATGTTATAAATTAAAAAAAAATACAAAATACACTATACATTACAAAAATACACTCAATTTTATAGTTGCAACACCAAAAGGATGTTTTAAAATTGTTTTTCAGGGCTGACATTAGATCTAGGATATACAGAATGATAAATTTGCTATATCAGATAAACAAGAAGATGATTCAGAAATCCATTTTCCCTTTGCTATCTAGGCTAATAATAGAAAAAGAGCAATTGTACAAATTTTGTCTAATAAATATCTTCCCAATTTATCTCTCTTATTTCAAGTCCATCCAGGTAAGTAATTTTTGTACTCAATTTAAACTGCAATTTTAAAACCACAAATGGGAAGACTATATTAAAAGTAGAGATTTTTTTAAACTTGCAAATTAAAAGTAAATGACTCTACTTCCACTTATGGCTATGATAGAATAGATTGTATTACATTAACTCTCCTATTAAGAACTCCTTAAAAATAATTTATAGAACAACTATTTGAAGGCACGAAAGAGGAACTAAGGAAACCTGTACTGGAAAGACAAAGATGCCAAAGAGGAGTGAAGTGTAATGAATTGAGCCCCATATTCACCTAAACTTTTCACTTTTCTGCTTGAAGATTCATAGCCCAGGTAATAGAGGCTGAGAAGAAAGTGGTAGTCTGGGTTATTGAAGTCTTACTGGGTTAGAGAGTCAGATGTTGGAGTTTGAAGCTGCCAAAGTGATCAGAACTTGAGGAACTAAGGTCCAGGAATTGAGAAAATCACAAGGGAGTGAGCCCAAAATTCTGTGCAATTCCCCCTCAAGGCAAATGCAGAGAAATCAAGTGTAAAAGAGCAACTTGACAGCTAAAGAACTGAGCCAAGATTTAGGCAGTTTTGGAGACCTTGGGATCCAGAGGTGGGAATTTTGGAACCACCAAAAAGGGAGAGCCCAAATGAAAGGACGCACAATTTCAAATGAGAACTCAAGAAGCCTACTCTTTACAAAGTAAAGCCTAAGCTTTAAGATTTAGGACAAGCTGGAAGTTGATGAGCCTAAAAACCTCTGAAATCCAATATTGTCTCAAGTAACGTAATAAGTCCATACAGTATATGACTGCTGAAATAAGTTAAATTAACTCTGAAGAAGATAACTTCATGTAAAGTCTTTGTAATTTTTCATAATTTCAAGCATTCAATTAAAAAATTACCAAGCATGTAAAAAAAAGAACCAAATGTAAATGCTAGAATGAAAAACTATAAGAACTAAAATAAATTAAAATGTGGATTTCTAATAGGTAAGGCCCAGCAGAAAAAGAATAGTGAATTAAGAGACAGTGCTATAGAAAATACTCAGATTTAAGTATTGAAAGTAAAAAGGATGGAAATACAGGACAGCAAAGGAGACGTGGAGACAGAGCTTGAAAGTCCTGCTATAACTGCGCTTGTAGACCCAGAGGGATAGGGGAACATCAACTGAACAAAAGCAACATTTGAAAAACCGTTGGCAACTAATTTTATAAAACTAATAAAAGGAATCAAATGGGGAATTCAAGAAGCTCCATAAACTTCCGTCAGGTTTGATTTACAGAAGACTACTACTAATTTCTTATAAACAATGATTAAAAATAGAACATTGAAAGTAGAGGAAAAATACATATTACTTTAAAAGAGCAAAAATAGACTCAATGCCGAGTTTTCAAAAGAAACTATGGAACCAATAGAATGGCATCTTTGAAGTTCTAAAAGAAAGTAATTAACCAGAAAGAATTCTATAGTAATAAAAATCCATCAAAAAGGAAAGTTAAAGAGATACATTTTCAAACAAACAGAAGCAGAGAGAATTTGTTGCTAGCAGACCTACGCTAAAAGAGAGTCTGAGGGATTTTGTTCGGGTTTAAACATGGAACTGCACAAAAAAATAAGAACACAAGGAAGGATAAATATATGAGTAAATCTAAATACAGCAATGGTAGCAATGTATTATAGGGTTTAAAAATAGATGTAGGATTAAAATACACGACACCAAAAGCAAAAGAAGTAAAAAGAGAGTGTCTTAGTCAGTTCGGGCTGCTATAACAAAATACCATAGACTGAGTGCCTTAAATATTACATTTATTTCTCACTGTTATGGAGGCTGAGAAGTCCAAGATCAAGGTTCCAGAAGATTCAGTTCATGGTGAGAATCCCTATTCCAGGCTTGCAGACAGCTACTCTCTTTATCCTTATATGGGAGGTGATAAGAGAGAGAAAGAGAGAGGGGGAGAGAGAGAGAGAGAGAGAGAGAGAGAAAGAGAGAGAACACATGTTCTGATCTTTCTTCTTCTTAAGAACTCAAATCCTATTGTGAGAGGTCCTCCCTCATGAGCTTCTTTAAATCTGATTACTTCTCAAAGGATCCGTCACCATATACAATCACACTCAGGATTAGGGCTTTGACATATAAATTTTGTTATGAACATTCAGTCCATTACAGGGAATAGGATGAAGTTAAAGCACTTCAAGGTCCTTGCATTATCCAAAAAGAGATAAGTAACTAACTAAACAACTAACTTCAGATAGACTGTAATATCCAACAAAGGATGATTGTTGGAATCTGTTATTTTAGGGTAAGTAATAAAATTATAATTAATATGTAACTAATGATCTAATAGAGCAAATGGACATTGGATTAATCCAATTGAAGGAAAGACAAAAAAATGTAGAACAGATGATGAAATAGGTAACCTGGTAAGAAGATAAATTTAAATCCAAATATGTCAATAATTAAATTAATTGTATTAATATTCCAATTAAATGACAACTATACCAAACAATATGTTGCTTATAATAGATATGCCTTACCATAAGGACTCTTTAACAGTTGAGAGTAATAGTATGAAAGATATAACATGTAAATATAACCCAAAGAAAATATAATTATAATTGTGTAATTATATTAGGCAGCTCTCAGGTAAAAGGTTTTACTAAAGAAAATAATAGTGTTTCATAATGATAAATGGATCAACAGGATTCTACACTTAAAATATAAATATAGTGTTAAATATGTCAAGAAAAATATGGAAATAAAAGACAGAGAACTTGAGAACAATCGTTGAAAATCTTTTGAATACCCATTTTGGTAGTTGATGGTGAAAAACTTAACAACAGCAAGATATAAATGTTTGGCTAATTGCCATGGAATATTGCTCAAAATGACCCATAATCTGGACTATAAAGCAAATATCAGTAGCTTTCAAATAACTTAAGCCATACATAGAGTATTCTCTGACATCAATTGAATTAAGCAGGAAAATATTCACAGAAAAATATGTAAAAAGTCTCCAATGTTAGGAAAGTATCAATATAACAGATAACTCATGGGCCAAAGTTAAAATTATGATGGAAATGACAAAATATTTTGAATTCTGTGTTAGCAAAAATGTGACATACTTCAACTAATGTTTACAGTTAAAATGTGTGGCACCAAATTTATTGTCATAAGTACACTTACTAAAGAATAAATGCTGAAAATCAAAGATCAGATTCTAACTCAAGATTGCAGAAAAAGAACAGCAAATTAAATGCAAGAACATGGAAAGAAGTAAATGATAAAGTTAAAAATAGGAATGCATGAAACATAAAACAGAAAAATTTTAAATTTTTGGTTACTTGAAAGAATCAATAGATAATCAAATAGATTATTAATTGATAATCAAAAATTGTCAATGATAATTCTTGAACAAATCCAATCAAGAAAAAATATCAGTGATATTATCAGTATTAGAAATTAAAAGATGCACCTGTAATCCTAGCATTTTGGGAGGCCAAACTAGGTAGATTGCTCGAGCTCACATGTTCAAGACCAGCCTGAGTAACTAAGTGCGAGACTGTGTCTCTAAAAAAAAAAGAAAGAAAGAAAGAAAGAAAAGAAATTAAAAGATGAAAGATTACATCATATGTAGATATTTTAAAAAATTGGCCAGGTGTGATGGTTCATGCCTGTAATTCTAGCAGTTTGGGAGGCCCAGGCAGGTGGATCACTTGAGCTCAGGAGTTTGAGAACAGCCTGAGCAAGAGCAACACCCCCATCTTCACTAAAATATAAAAAACTAGCCAGGTATAGTCCCAGCAGTTTAGGAGGCTGAGGTCAAAGGATCGCTTGAGCCCAGGAGTTTGAGTTGTTGTGAGCTATGATGCCATGGCACTCTACCCAGCGTGACACAGTGAGACTCTGTCTCCCCCAACCAAAAAAATTAAAAATAAATGAATAAATAAATAATTATAGAATATTATGTAGACTAATGCTAAAAAGCTTGAAATATCGATAAAATTGGTAAATTCCTTAAAAAAGAAAATGTGGAAAAATGAACACAAGATTACTAAATAATCTAAATAATGGATGATATATTAAAAAGGCAGTATTTCATAATCAAGCTAAGTTTATTCTAAAAACAAATGATTAATCTGACATCAAAACATCAATGTAATTAACATTAACAGAACAAAGAAAAGCCACTTGATTTTAATAGATAGCTTCAATAGATACAGAAAAATTACTAGATAAAATATAACACCTGATCATAGTTTTAAAATATAATTTTGAACAAAATAGAAATGGAAATATCATTAATCTGATAAAGGGTATCCAAAAAACAAAGAAAAAGAAAATAAAAAAATAGCTAATGTCATACTTAATGATGATATATTGAGAATTTTTACCTTTAAAGTGGGAATGATGGCTGCTATCGTCCCTTTTATTCAATACTATGCTAGATGTGTTATTATTATAATAAGTGAGAATTAGAAAGGAAGAAATAAAACTTTTCTCAGTATTTACAAATACCATTATTATAAGAGATAGTAAATCTAAAAGAATCTATTGATAGACTGCTAGAATTAAAAAGTGAATTTAATGAAGGTTCTTGATAAAATGTCAGTTTGCAATTATATTTCTATAAACTAACAACAATTATAAAGCAAAAGTTTAAAAACATCACCAATTTCAATAGCATCTAAAAACATCAATTGGAATAAAACTAATTAAAGTTATAAGACACCTGTATACAGAAAGCTACAAAATATTATAGAAAGAAAAAAGAGAGCATCTAAATAAATAAAAGCACATACCATGTTCACAGAATGAGTAACTTAATAGTACGTTTTTCAATGCACTTTAATTCACCTCTAGTTTTAATACATGGCCAGTGAAAAACACAATAGGTTTTGTTTTCGTTGTTTTTAGTTTACTTGATAGAATTTGACAAGATAATTCTGAAATTCAGGTAAACTGATAAAAATAGGCAAGCTGATTTTAAAATATAAAATTGCAATTGGATAGAGTCTAAAATAGCCAATACAGTCTTAAAGAACAAAGAGGGCTTACATCTAGATATTGAGACCTATTGAATAGACACAGTAATTAAAACAGTGTGTTGGCTCAGCACCTGTAGCTCTAGCAGCCAGGGTGCCAGCCACGTACACCGGAGCTGGCAGATTCAAATCCAGCCGGAGCCTGACAAACAACAATGACAACTACAACCAAAAAATGGCTGGGCGTTGTGGCAGGCGCCTGTAGTCCCAGCTGCTTGGGAAGCTGAGGCAAGACAATCGCTTAAGACCAGGAGTTTGAGGATGCTCTGAGCTGTGACGCCACAGCACTCTACCCAGGGTTACGGCTTGAGACTCTGTCTCCAAAAAAAAAACAACCAACCCCTCCGCCCCAAAAAAACAGTGTGGTAATGGGCTCAAGAAAAACAAACAAACAAAAAAACAAAACAAAGAAAACAGGTACAAAAGGAAAAAAACAGACTCCAGAAACATGTATGGATGTGGATATTGGACACTCCTCTATTTTATGACAAAGGTGCTATTGCAATGCAGTGAAGAAATGTTAATATGTGAATAAATAGTTGGATCAACTGGATATTCATACAGATACAAATGAAATTCATTTCCTAGAATGATTGGTCTATTTCTGATATGTCATAGACCTAAATGTGAAATATTTAGCAGAAAATCTCCTGAGCAGGCAATTCATAAAAGAAGATATCCAGATATCTAGTAAACATATGGAAAGTATTTAATGTCATTATCAGAAGCAAAAATCGTCATTAAAACCACAATGCAACATTAATATACGCTTACCAGAAGAGTTAAAATTTTTGTTTTAATGATAATTTGATTGTTGGCTAGGATGTGGATCAACTGAGATTCTTATGTTGCTCATGAAAGTGTAAATTGATAATTCAGTTTTGAAAAAGTCTTCACTTTCTACTAACGTGTCTACTAAAATTGCCTAACCTATGACCTAGGAAATCCAGTTTTTATTATGTATCTAAGATAAATGGATACATATGACCACCACAAGACGTATACAAAAATGTTTTTAAATGGTTGGTTTAGCCAAAATCTAAAAACAACTATTAACAATAGAATAAATAAATACAGTGACATATAGAAAATACAGTAACAGTTTTATATATATTATATAACAGCTACACTGAGGTATAATTTACATCCTATAAAATTCACCTTTGTAAATTATACAAGTCAGTGGTGTTTAGTCTACTGAATTGTGCTTTTATTACACTATCTAATTTTGTAATGTTTTTATCACTACAAAATGAAGCTCTACGCTCATTAGCAGTCACTCCCAATTTCCCCTACATCCTTTAACAACCATTAATCTATGTTCTGTTTCTATGGATTTATCTATTTTGTACTTCTCCTATGAAAGGAATCATACTATATGTGATATTTTGTGATTGTGTATTTTTACTTAGCATGATATTTTCAAGGTTCATTCTAGAGGTAGCAAGTATCAGTACTTTATTTCTTTTAATGCAGAATAATTGTCCATTGTATAAATAGCATATATTTTATTTTTCTATTCATTCAGTTGATGGATATTTGGTTTGTTTTCACTTTTTGACTATTGTGAATAATGCTACTGTGGAATATACATGCATGGAATGTATAGTCCACTTTTTGGCTATTATGAATAATGTTACTATGAGCATAGATGCCCCATAATGCCACTATGAACATGCATACACTTTATTTACATTTGTCTTGGGTGTCAAACTAAGTGTAGAATTGCTGGGTAATTTGGTAGTGATCTTTACCATTTTGTAGAACTACCAAACTATTGTGGCTACACTATTTTACAAACCTATTACCAGTGTATGAGGGTCCAATTTCTGTCTCCTTATCACCACCTGTTATTTTCTATCACTTTAAATTTAGCCATTGTAGTGAGTATGAAGTGATAGCTCATTGTGGATTTGATTTGTAGTTTCATAAAGGTTAATGATGTGAAGCATCTTTGCATGTGTGTGCACACTCTCAGATGCTTATTGGTCATTCCAATGTCTTTTGTGAAAATGTCCTTTTAAATACATTCCCTAATTCTTACATTGGGTTGTTTGCGCTTTCAGTATTGCATAGAGTTGTTTATATGTTCTGGATATAAGTTCCTTATACATATGATCTAAAGATATTTTCTCCCAGTCTGTGGGTTGTCTTTTTTAGTTTCTTGGTACAGTCCTTTGAAGTCCCTAAGATTTTAATTTTTATGAGGTTCCGTTTATGTATTTTTTTCTTTCGCCACTTATGCTTCTAAGTGTCATATCTAAACAACTATTACCAAAGTCACAACAAATTACTCCTGTTTTCTTCTAAGAGTTTTATAGTTTTAGATCTTACATGCAGGCATCTGCTGCATTTTGAGTTGATTTTGTAATTTTTTTCTCCCTGTGTTGGTTAGACTCCCCAATACAATGTTGAATAGAAGTGTTAAGAGAAGGCATCTTTGTCTTATTCTTGACCTTGGTAGGGATTCATTCAGTTTTTCACCTTTCAGTATTGTCGGGGCCCATCTGGGTTGCCACTTGCCAGGCCAGGACTGGCCAGGGGCTTATCTAGGTTCTGGACGTGGATGGCTAGGCTACCTTGCTTGGAAACAATTGCTCTTAGGTACCTGAGGGCTATTTGCTTTAGCAGAAGGGAGAGAGAAAGACAGTATTGGAGGGAGTAAAGGACTCTTAGAAGAACACATCTTACCAATCTTCAGCAGTCTTTAGCAGAGAGATGCCATGCAGGCGTTCTATGGGCAGGAGAAGTGACAGTCAGAGTGAGTGGGTCTGTGATAGAAAGCACGCTTGCTCCCTACTGCCTTCTCCTCCAGCCTCTTATAGACTCTTAACACCACAGGTGTAGAGACTGCCAATCACTGGTGGTCTGCCTGGCGAGCTCTCATGTTTCTTAGGAGAGCCAAATCTCTCCTCATGCCCTTTCACCAAGGTGTTACATTACCGAGCTATACAGGTGTTTCTTATAACTGTCACTCCTTGCCATACACTATATGGGCTGCTACAAGTATGATGTTAGCTGTACCTTTAGTAGTTACCCTTTTTCAAGTTTGAGAAGTTCCTTTTTAGCTTCTTGAATGTTTTTTTCATGAAGGAATGTTGGATTTTATTAAATGGCTTTTTGTCATCTATTGCAATGATCATGTAGTTTTGCCAGTTATTCTATTAATAGAATGTATTACATTGATCATTTTTTGAATGTTAAATAAACCTTGCATTCCTAGGTTAAATCATATTTGGTTATGATGTACACTAATTTTCTGGTTACTATTTTTTTTCCTCTCCTGATATTCTTGTTTCTTTCTTGCTTTCTTTGAATTTAATTTGCTCACCTTTTTCTAATTTCTGAAAGTGGAAGTTTAGGTTACTGATCTGAGATTTTTCTTCTTTTTAAATAAAGGTAACTAGATGTAGTGCCTCAAACTACACTTTGGGAGGCAGAGGAAGTTGGGTCACTTGAGGTCAGATGTTTGAGATCAGTCTAAGCAAGACCTTGTCGCTACAAAAAAAAAAAAAAAATTAACTGGTCATGGTGGCATGTGCCTTAGTCCTAGCTACTCAGGAGGTGAAGGCAGGAGGATTGCTTGAGTTCAGGAGTTTGAAGTTGCAGTGAGTTATGATAACACCACTGCTCTCTAGCCTGGGCACCAGAGCAATATCCTGTCTCAAAAATAGATAAATAAAATGAATCTAGATAATTATAGTTACAAACTTTTCACTAGGCACTGCTTTTATGTAGGCATACTTTTTTGTTAATTTCTCAATTTTCTTCTCTTCTTAATTTTTAATTTTATTCCACTGTATGCTTCTAATAATTTTAAATATATTGAGGCTCATTTTATGGTCTAACACATAGTCTATGCTGGAAAATTGTTCCTTGTGCACCTAAGAGAATATGAATTTTGCTGTGGTTGGGTGAAATATTCTGTAAAGGTCTGTTGGTTTTAGTTGGCTTGTTATTCTAGTCTTCTCTTTTCTTATTAATCTCTCCTTTTGTTCTATCCATTTTTTAAACTATAATATTGATGTCAACAACTATTAGTTTTGAATTATCTATTTCTTTCTTCAATTATGTAGCCTTTTATTTCATGTATTTTAGAGTTATGCTGCTAAATGTGTACATGTTTATAATTTTGGGGCCATCTTAATGGATTGACCCATTTATAGTTTTATAAAATCTCCTTTGTTTGGTCTCTGGTAGTCATTTTTTTTTTTTTTTTAATTTTTGTAGAGACAGAGTCTCACTTTATCACCCTCGTGGAGTGCCGTGGCGTCACACAGCTCACAGCAACCTCCTGCTCCTGGGCTTAGCCGATTCTTGCCTCAGCCTCCCAAGTAGCTGGGACTACAGGCGCCCTCCACAACGCCCGGCTATTTTTCTGTTTTGCAGTTCGGCTGAGGCCAGGTTTGAACCCTCCACCTTTGGTATATGGGGCTGGTGCCCTACTGGAAGAGCCACAGGTGCCGCCCTCTGGTAGCCATTTTTGTCTTATATGCCATTGTGTCTGAAATCAGCAAAACCAGTCTAGGTCTCTTTTGGGGACTAAGGCTATTTGGTTACAATATCTCATTCTTTTTCTTTTTTACCATTTGTTTAATTTCAAACTCTTTGTTCTTTTGTATAGTTAGGTAATGTCTTTTAAAATCTATTTTGCCAATCTCTATCTTTTGATTCAAGTTTTTAATTCATTCATATGTAATGTGATTACTGAAGTCCCTTGATTCTTCCTTTATATTCAGTTAGTTTCTTAGTGGTTGCCATGGAGATTGCAATTAATATGTTAAAACAATCTGCTTTTGATTAATTTCAATAATGTACAAAAGCTTTGTTTCCCTGTAGCTCCTTCCTTCTCTGCTCTTTTGTGCTATTATTGTCATACAAATTATATTTTTATTCATGAAAACTTCTCAAAAGAGTTTTATGCTTGTTATATGCAAATATATTTAAAATCATATAGAAGAGGAAAAATGCTACAAACAAAATTGTATTTTTACTCTTTGTCTTTTGGTAGTTTGACTGTTATTTGTCTAAAGATAAATCTCTTTCTTCCCATACTTTGAGTTTGTTGAGTTTCCTAAATCTATAGATTTATGTGTTTCTTTACATGTGGGAGGTATTTGGCAATAACTGTTTCTTCAAATAATCTTTCTGTCTCTTTCTCTTGTCTCCTTCTAGGATTTTTGTTATACATATGTTGGTACTCTTGATTTTGTTCCATACAATTCAGGTTTCCTAGGCTCTGTTAATTTTTCTTCAAAAAAAATTTTTTTATACTTAGAATTGACAACTTTAATTGATCTTTCTTTAATTTTGCCAATTCTTCTTCTGTCAGCTTAAATCTGTTCTTGAGCTCCTCTGATAAATTTTTCATTGTAATTATTCTACTAAATTACAAACTTCCTATTTGATTCTTTAAAAACATAACTTCTATTTGTTTATATTTTCTGTTTGGTAAGGCACTTTTCTCACACTTTAATTTCTTTTTTTTGTTTGTTTGCAGTTTTTGGCCGGAGCCGGGTTTGAACCTGCTACCTCCAGCATATGGGGCTGGCGCCCTACTCTTTTTAGCCACAGGCGCCGCCCATGCACTTTAATTTCTTAGCCATGATTTCCTTTAGTTTTTTTTTTTATAGAGTATCTCACTCTGTTGCCTGGGCTAGAGTGCAGTGATATCATCATCATCATAGTTGACTGCAACCTTAACCTCCTGGATCCTCCTGCTTCAGCTTCCCAGGAGCTGGGACTCCAAGCATGTGTCACCAGACCCAACCTCTTTAATTTTTTGAACATTTTTATAATAGCTTATTTAAATTATTTGCCTAAAAGGCTCAATATATGGTATTCCTCAGGAATAGTTTCTGTTAACTACTTCCCCTCTAGGTATGGGTCATACTTTCCCACATTTTTGTCTGTCTTGTAATTTTTGTTGTTAAAAACTGGACTTTCTGTATAATATAATATGGTAACTTCATAAGCCAGAATTTCCCCCCTAAAATTTAATGTTGTTTTTGTTGCTCTTTTTTTGTTTGGTGACTTTCCTAGGTTATTTCTGTAAAATTGGTATTTCTAGTGGCCAGTGAAGTCTCTGCTTGGTTAGTTTACTGGTCAGCTAATGGTTGCAGAAAGATTTTCTTAAAAGCCTTACAATAATGTCTCCCAGATTTTGCCCAGAGGCTCTGTGTGTGTTTGCGCTGGGAAATGCCTTTAGTAGTCTTGTATTTTTCACGTTGCCATAGCCATTTCTTCCTGCTTGCACAGAGGCTCAAGTTATGCTAGAGGTGAGAGAAGAGGGCCTTCCCAAGTCTTCCTGGGGCAAGCATGGGCCCTGTGGGTTTCCAGGAATGTGTTGGAGATTTTCCACATCCACTGTGCACATCTCATTTTTGAGATTTTCCTTTTAAGTTTTTTGGCAAGCCTCTTATTTGTCTCACATGCTTAGACAGTTGTAATATTAAACAGTTGCCACTGAATGCTTTTGACAAATGTCTTAGAGATAGAACTCTCTTTACTAAGTGAACCCTGAGTCAGGTAAAATAAAGGCAAGTTTTGTGAAGACCAAATAGTGACAATTCACTGAAGAGTTTTTGGGAACTCTAAATCCATTCTGCCCCTGTCAGAAAACGCGGTTTTCATAAAACGTGGCACAAGGCTGCTGATTTTCAAAGCTACCATGGATCTGGGAAGACAACCATGCTAATAGGGCAAGTTCGAATTTCACAAAGTTCACTATTCTTACCATAATTTAATTGTTTTTTTCTTAATAAGTGCTTGCACTCCGATTAGTGCCAGTATTTGGTTAGTTTCCAGACTTCTGAAAATGTTTGTTTTGATCATTTTTACTAGTGTTCTTATTGCTTTTATAGAAGTAGAGATTTTCAGAGGCCCTTACTCTGTCATTCCAAAAGTGCTTGTATTTTGGTGCTTTCTTAAATTGAGATAGTGTCCAGCAATAAAAAGAAGGAATGACTACTTCATGCAACATTGATGAATCACACAGAAATGATGTGGAGCCACAGAAGACAGACACGACAGAGTGTATATTGTATAGTTTTATTTTATTTTATTTCATTTTATTTTTGAGTTTCACTATGTCGCCCTTGGTAGAGTGCTGTGGCGTCACAGCTCAAACTCTTTGTGGGCTTAAGTGATTCTCTTGCCTCAGCCTCCCAAGTAGCTGGGACTACAGGCGTCCACCACAACACCTGGCTATTTTTTTGTTGCAGTTGTCGTTGTTTAGCTGGCCCAGGCTAGGTTCGAACCCGCCACCCTTGGTGCAAGTGGTCGGTGCTGTAACTACTGTGCTAGAGGTGCCACCCTGTATGATTTTATTTATGCGAACCTCTAACCCTGTTGAAATGAAGGTCAGAATATTCATTAATTCGGACAATTTGTAGTTATCTTTGGAAAGGAAATATTAACTAGGATTGGCATGAGAGAATTTCTAGGATGTTAGTAATGTTCATATCTTTACCTGAATGGTGGTTACACATGTGTATTCATATATTAAAATTCTTTAAGCTCACTTTGTGAACTTTATTATATGAATGTATACTCTCATTTAAAAATACTTAAAAAACAAATGAAAGCAAATTGTCAACCTTGAGGTCCTTTAATTCTTGGATAGACCTCCTTGCCAAGTTTTGTATAGGAGGTGAAAGGTTTCATATTCATAGTTAAGGGTTTCATTTATGTGTCACTGAGACATGGGAATGATTTGTTTCTATTACTACTGCAGACAAAAGCTGACATGTATGCAATGTTTTACAGTTTTTAAACTGCTTTCGCATATTATATCATCTATACAACTCTTGAAGTTGAATTTTAAATGTTACATTTTCTAAGTGAGGAGACTCAGACATGGAGAGAGTCACAGAATTTGTGAAGGGCACTGTCAGTATTGTTACACTTTTCTTTCTCACTTGCTGCTATGTCAGTTTTCTTTAAAATATTGCTAGTCAGCAACTTACCACAATTAGATTGGTATCCAAGGTTTTAGAATTCTCTGTTAGACCATTCATAAAGGATGATATTAATTCTTAATTCTATAGGTGATCTCAGGATTCTAGGGATAGGAAGAATTTTGAACTTCCTTTATAAGGCTCTTATGAGAAGTGTATTTGTCATCCAAATCAAGCATTTGTTTTGATGAGATTTCTCAATGCTTACTCATTACAATCTTCACATACTCTTTGTATATTTTTTATGATGACAGAGTCATTCCATGATAACAATAGTTATTTCTGTAGCTTGCTCTTTCTCTGCCTTCCCCTCAAATGTAGAATGATGGGTTACAATTCTATGGTTCCTTTCCAGATATCTGAAGAATATCAGAACCCATCCTTTTATCTCACTGGTCTTCTCCCTCCTTCATTTAGGCTTTCCTTCTGTCATCTACTAAACGTTGACATATTGGGAGAATTTCAACTTTGTCTTGTCATTTCATCTATGCTACAAGGCTTTCCCCTGGAAAAGAGTACTCTGTTTAAGACCTGGGCAATGATCAGTATAAAAGATCTCTTTGTTTTTTTCTGATCCCTCATGACTATTAGATAATATTCTGCCATGTTTATGTAAATTTGAAACATCTATTTTTTTCTTTAAGTGATTTAATTTGCATTTGCTCCTGTTAAAGATCATGAGATTTGTGAAGACGTCTTTTAATTTGATCATGATTTCTTAAGTAATAGGCATGGTAGCTCACTTTGCATCTTTGGCTAATTTAATAAGAATATTCCCAGCATAAATTCTGAAATCACAAATGAGAAAAATAAATAAAACAGGATTCACAAAGCTGCTACGTATTTGTGGATAGCTACTAGAAAGCTTTAATTTGCTTTTCAGGCAAATGAAGAATAGAGCACAACTGGGAAAGTGCTATTTATAAAGAGAATAAGGGGCTTGGGAAGTTTATTTATGCTTTTGCAATTAAGTTCTAAATAGATGAAACACCACTTTCAGATCCCAAACGGAAAGCAACTTCAGCTGGGTTTTCTCTGCCCTCCATTCTGAGCAAAAGCTTATCTTCTGGACCACTTAATGATTCAAGCTAGGAGAGATCTCTCCTCCAAATACTTCTATACGGCCTGACACCCTTTTCCCTCTCTAGAACACACACATTATAATCACCAAAAATACCACACAATCCGGTCAGTCCCACAACTAATAGTATTCTCATGGGCAATTTCAGGAACAAATTATAGCTGGATAAGGTGAATGACTTGAAGATTGTTTCATCAGCTCACTACTGCTGAAAGCAGTGTGCCATCTCTCTTAAGCAATGTCAGTTCTTTCATTTGCTGCACTCTTGAATTCAAACCCTTTACATCATTGCTTTTCTTTCTGTTGATTCTACTTCCATTGTCAAGCCAAGGGAAATTAAATCTTTTTAAAGAATACTACAGTAGAACCTCTGTAAGATGACCACCATCTGGGATTGTAACAGACATACAGAGGTGGTCAAGATAGGCAACCAGGCCTACTGTACTGATACGTACATGTGGTGCATGTCTAGTCTATGAAAATTAGGTCAACCTAAGGCGGTGGGTAATGTAGAGAGGTGGTCAACTGTGGAGGTTCTACTATATATCTTTAAACATGTCAGGTCTTTTCTTGTTTTGATATGATTCAAGTTAAAACTGTAGTCCTTATAGGTATCTGAGTGCCCAGCCTGTACAGGGTATTAGGATTGAACACACAGAAATCCCATGATCAGTCTTGTTTCCTTTATTTTGGACATGTGAAAATATGCACAGATCTGAGCTCAGCCTTCGGTTAACAGTCCTTCATGGGCTTGCGCCCTCCCTGTTTTTCTCATGTTCTTTATTGTCTGGACCTAGAGTTTCTTCAAAACCTTATTTCTTCAGAGCTGCAGTTATTAGTATGTTTTATAGTGCAATAAGGGAATACCTGAGGTTGAGTAGTGTGTAAAGAAAAGAGGTTTATTTAGATTATGGTTCCGTAGGCTATACAAGAAGCATCTGGTGAAGCCATCAGGGAGCTTCCAATTGTGGCAGAAGACAAAGAAGGGAACAGGCATGTCACATGGTAAGAGAGGGAATAAGAGAGAGAGTCAGGGAGAGGAGAAGGAGCTAGTCTCTTCTGAAAGACCAGGTCTCTCTTAAACAAAAGAGGGAGAACTCACTCATTATTATGGGAAGGGCAGCAAGCTGTTCATGAGTGCTCTGACCCTCTGATGCAAACACCTCCCTTAAGGTTCCTTCAATAGGGGGGATCAAATTTCAACATGAGATTTGGAAGGGCCAAACATCCAAACTATGTCAGCTACCTTGTGTAACTCCATACCCATCTTCCTCCGCCTACCTCTAAACAAACACAGACAACACCAACCACCTAGTGAGTGGCCCCAGAGTTTGGCTCTCAGGGATCTACCAGTTTGCAATGATGTCTCTATTTTCCCCACTATACTATCAAATACAATAAAATAGTACCTTTTACCACAATTACATTTAAATCCTGTCTCTGGATTCAGACTCAATTTAGGTGATGAGGCCAAGGATAAGTTAGGATCTCTAATAAGATCACCACAGTAAAATGGAGAATGTACTTTAATGTTTACTTATTTATTTTAAATTATTGTTATTATTATTATTTTGAGACAGAATCTCACTCTGTCATCCTGGGTAGAATGCCCTGGTGTCATAGTTCACAGCAACCTCAAGCTTGGGGTCAAGTTTGGATAATTTAGATAGTTGGCCCTTCCACATCTCAATGTTCTTGCCTCAGCCTCCCAAATAGCTAGGAATATAGGCATCTGCCACAATGCCCGGCTGTTTTTTTTCAATTTTTAGTAGAGACAGGGTCTTGCTCTTGTTCAGGCTGGTCCAAACTCCTGAGCTCAAGCAATTGATCCACCTCAGCCTCCCAGATGCAACCAGCTGTTATTTAATTTTTTGTTATAGAAAATGTTATACATGTAAAAAAGTAGAGGACAATTATATTGAACCCCCAGACATATCACCTAACTTCTACAGTTATTATAGTCTCCTTATGTTTATTTTTAGAAGAAATATTGTTGATCGCTATATTGTGTTAACACTGCTTTCTCAAGCATTATTATGCCCCAGGACCAATCTGCTCTTTATTCTAAATCCAGTCCTGAAACCAAACTATAACATCAGGAAGAAAAAAATGGTGTGTGATGGGGGTGGGATGTGGTGGGGGGTGGGGAATAAAGAAAAACAAATTGAATATAGGTCTCTCAATTCCAGGAGTAGCTCTTTCATATTATCTGTACCACATAAGGCAAGTCACAAAACCAAGTGTGTTATAAATTCTCCTTTGAAACAATGGGTTGAGGGGAATGCTAGATTATTGGGGTTTTCTTTCATCACACAAGTGATACCATAGTTACCTTACATTGTATTCTTCAGTGAAACCCTTGGATAGAAGATTCGATATGTTTCAATCAAGGCAGATTAAGATCTGGAGATATCTATTTATGATGAAGTATTAGCAGCTGCAGCACCTGCAAGAAGAGGGCAGAAGCTTTCAAAGAGCTAAAGAGTACAGTCTTGGGTACCCCATTCTAGGTAGTTGAACAATTTGGCAAAGTTGCAGCCAAAGAGTTGTTAGCTGCGGCTTTGCTTCTAGAGATGAATCAAATGTTAGTGTAAACTTGCAATAAGGGTAGTCTCCTCCTCCTCCTCCTTCCTTTTGAGACAGTCTCACTATGTTGCCCTCAGGCTAGAGTTCCACCATATCAGCCTAGTTCACAGCAACCTCGAACTTCTGGGTTTAAGCAATCCTCCTGCCTCAGCCTCCAGAGTAGCGAGAACTACAGGCCCCTGCCTGCCTAATTTTCTCAGGTTGGTCTTGAACTCCTGAGCTGAAGGAATCCTCCTGCCTCGGCCTCCCAGAGTGATAGGATTACAGGTCTGAGCCACCACAACTGGCCATTTTTCTCCATATTTTAATTGATGTACTGATGAGAGAATTCAGAACATATTTTTACGCTCATAGAGAGCTGAAATGAGTGGTTTGTTAATATCTTAGAGGATAGAAAGAAATGACCACGATAAGTTGGTAAAATGTTAGTCTGAAGCCTGGGTGTGAAATCATAGGTAACAAATACAAGGTGAGGTTTAAGCACAAACTCTGATACATTCAGTTCAAATAAACAATCTTTTCCGTTACCCTTTCTACTTGATAAGCGTGTACTAAAACAATGTTTCTATCTTTAAATTTTTCTGGACAAACTGGAGGAGTTTCTAACATTAACAGCATAGTCAACAAAGACAGAAGAAAGTTCAGCTTTTAAAACAACATTAAAAAGATATGAGAGTATGTTATGAAGAAGATAACTGTTTTTCATGTGTAAGAAGGATTAAAATAAAAGAGAAAGACAAAGGAGAATACCTTTTATTGGGGCATAATTTCCTTTCTTTTAGGTAAAGCAGTATATTTTATTTACATCTCTTTCCAAATTATGGCTTTATTGGTGTCACTTTTTAGGAGAAGGGGCTCTGTTATGAAGGTATCTGCAATTGCCCACTCTTACTAAGAGTAAGTGGCTTGCTTTGGACTAGGGCTGTGATGGAATAGCTCTTTTTTGGCAAGAAATCTCTCCTACCCCCCCTTCTTTAAAATATTATATATTCACATAGTTCAAAAATCTTTAAAAACTTTAAAAAGGCACAGTGAACAATTTCGCTCATACCCTACACACCATTTGCACAGCTTTCTTGCACACAGCTACAATCGCTGTTATTATTTTCTCAAATGTTCTTACGGAGTTTGTGTGTACCCCAGAAAATATGAATAGGTAGGTGTATTTGTTCTCTTTTTATGAAAAGTAGAATACAACATACACTATTGTATACATTGCTTTCTTATTTGCTTTTAACAATCCATCCTGATAATCAATACCAGCGAGCTTCCTCAATCTTTTATTATTCATAACCTTCTGTAGGACTCCACTCTGTAAATGAACATAACTTTTTAACCATTCTTCTACCCATATGCACTTGAGTTGTTTTGAATTCTTAAACTTCAAACAATACTGACATGAATAATGTTACACATAATGCCATTTTACATGTGGACAAGTATATTTATAGGATAAATCTGTAATGGTGAAATATGTCTATGGGTATATGTGGTTTTGGTTTTGATAAATACTGCAAAATGTCCTTGCATCAGAGCTGTACCAGTTTCAATTCTCCCTAATGTATGATAGGCCTGTTTTTCTACAAACAAGTTCTTAAACCATTACAAATCTAAAAAAAAAAAAAAATGGCATATTGGTGTAGTTCTGATGTATATTTCTCTTATTTTAGGTGAATTTGACCACTGTTTATGTTACAAGCGTTTTGCATTTTGTTTGTATGGCTTGCCCATTTTTCTACTATGTGGTTGATCTTTTGCTAGTTTCTAGAAGCTCTTCCTGTATTAGAAAGATTCGTATGTGTTTACAATATGAGTTTCTCAGTTTCTCATTTATCTTGATTTTGTGTATAGTTTTGTATGTTGTTAAATTTATTATTTTCTTTTATTTGGTGGATTCTGGATTCTGAGACACAAATACAAAGGCCTTCTCCAGTGCAATGCTAAAAGGAAATTCCTGTGCTTTCTTCTAATATTTATATGTGCTCAGTATCTTATATGTAAATCTTCTCTTCATTTGAAATTTCTACTGGTTTACTGGAGTATGTTTTGCCATCACATCCATTAGGATTCTTCCTGCCAGATGTTATTGACTATATGCCTGGAAAACTCAAGAGACTTGACTGAAAAACTTTATCAAAGTAGTGGGGCATAAAATTAATATACAGAAGTCAAAAAACAAAAAGTATAAATGTATGATGGAAGAAAGTACCTAATTAAATAGAAACGAAAGACATCTCTTCCCTCAGACTATCACCATTTATTGAAATGTTTGTCTTTTCCCCACTGATTTGAAATACTATCTTTATCATATATTGAATTGCAATGTGCTCTTTGAAGTATTTTTGGGCTTTAATGTTCCATTGGTCAGTTTGTTTGTTGATGAACTGGTGCAATACTATTTCAACTATTCAGATTTTTATAATATATTTAAAAACTGACAGTGTTACTTCTCTCTCATTGACATTTTGCCCCGGAGCATTCCTGATTACTTTTGGTTAATTATTTTTCCTTATGGAATTTCTGATCACTTTGCCTAGTTTCAAAGAAACCCATCAATATTTTTCTTATTGGACTCATATTGAAGTGATAAATTTGCTCAGAAAGAATTAATATCTTTTTGATATAAACTTTATCAACTAGGTACATGTTCCCTCTATTTGAAATTTCCTATATGTCTTCCAGAAGTGTCTTAACATTTCTTACTAAGTTTATTCTCATGTATTTTATTTTTTTCCATTTAAATGGGTACATTCTTCCATTATTTATTTATTCTGATTGATTTTTGACTTCTGCATATTAATTTTGTGCCCCACTATTTTGCTAAATAGTTTTCCAATGAAGTCTCTTGAGTTATCGAATTATAATACCTGACAGGAGGAATCTTAATGGAATGTACAGAGGAAAAGAAACTGTGCCTTACAGAGTTTGATGGACAGAAGTTCCTTCTGACAAATCTCAGAGAGGGCAAATGTGGTTATATTGTGGATTCTTTGGTACTCTACATCAGATGACGCCCGGCCCAGAGTTCAAAAATTGTTACAATCATTTTAGGAGGGATAGATCTCAGTGAGGATAGTATTGAAACAGAAATACTGCTTTGTTATCTTAATCTCAGTTATTGTTCTTACCTGCACATCCTACATTTATATAGCACTCTCTCTTTATTTAAAAACATACCTAATAGAAAACTACCTATTGTTGTTATAAAAAATTTATAAAATATCTCTAGGATATCCATGTAAGACCCAAAGGAGGTTAACTTTAATAGAGTATGTTTAACAAAAAAAAAAAAAAAAAGAACAAATACAGAGATGTGCAACTACACCCATCAGTCTGACAGGAAGATGGTGTTCAAGTAGCGTAAATGAATTGCTTTGTGTTTGTGATGGGCACAGAAAATCCTCCTTGCTGAAATTTCTACCCCACCCCCCCACCTAACAGTGATCTCCTTTGTTGGTTTTCAGGGCATGGTGTCTCATTTGTTTAATTTGGCCTTTTATTTGACTTTCGTTGACTTGGTGGCCAAGCCTGTGTTGTTTGTTTGACATGTTAGCTCAAATACAAAGGTGAACTGAGCTACTTAGTTGTAGGCAGTCAATTTATAAATAAAACACATACTGGATTTGATGAGAGAATATAATTTTTCCTAGCAAATAGAGAGGTGAATGAGTGACTTTTGAGTAGAATCTTGCTGTCTTTTGAAGGAGTTGTCCAACTGTCTCTTGCTCAGAGACACAGACTTCTGGTTGCTGAATTTCTACCACTTCTTTTCTACATAAAGTTCTCTTCCTTATATTAGATGAGAATAATTTTTCTTCTTCATATTGCTTCCTAAGGTTATTAGCAACTATTAATGTTAGTTTCTGGAGAGCTGCAGTGATCATTCAAATCTTAGTACTGAGCTAGCCATTATAAAGTGAAATTGGGTGTGTTGAAGAATCTTTTTAGACAAGGTACATCTGAAGTTGTTCCATAATTCTAATTATTAGAAGAATATAAATCATGTTGGGCAATGAATATAAATGATGTACAATAGGGAAATAATCAAGAGTGGTAAATATGTAAATATGTTGGTACTGAAATCCTGCGTTCACTCTAGTAAATTCAATTTCATTGCCTTGTTTCAGGTATGATTAAATTTTAAAATTCTACTTCTTGTCTACAAAATTCTCTATAGAAAGCTAAGATATAAAATTCTTTTTAAATCCCAGAGTTTTATATAAATTTTAATGTATAAATTTTCTCTGACACATTGCTTCTGAAATAAAACCATTAAAACTTCAGATCAAATAACATGAAGAATTGAAATCTTAAAGCACTTATTGTTCTCTGTGTGTTATCAGAAAGATGCTAGCAATTGGAATACTGTCATTGATGGGAGGCTTCAGTTGGCTCCAAATGGAAATTACTTATATAAATGTTCCTGTAGGATCTCTGCTTATGGGATAGAGAACTTAGGGGATATTAGAAAGGCTGTTGCCTTATTTTTTGGGTTTTCTTGTTTGCCAATATACTTATACTTGAAGTTTCAATATTCAAAAATCATTCATGTAATCTTTTCTTTTATTGAAGTGGTTTTAAAAAGTTTCTGGTACCTACTTGCAAATATTTCTAAAGAACATTTCCTTACATCTAAGATGTACAATGACTTTCACCATCTTTATTTTTCTTTTATGAATTATTTTAAAAACATAGTAGTGTTGAAATGTAGTGCATCTTTTAAAGGGAAGAAGACTTCTAGAAAGAGCAGAGGTAGAACAACACTCAGACATCTTCATATGGTCAGCAAAAGGGCAAAGAAAGTCCCTTTCTACTGTTTTTTTTTTTGAGAATAAAAGTATTTTATTGCACATACTCTCATATCATACCCCTATACATGAGCAATTCATTTGAGCAACACCTTAATACAAATGCCTTTTTATCAGAACCAATTTAAGTCTCTGAGCTTGTGATACGTTCCCCCTTAGACCCACATGTTATTCTTAAGGGTTGATCCATGATTAAAATCAGCAGAAAACAGTCTTTGAGGTCAATCTCCACACTGTCCTTCTAACATACCTAAGTTCATCCATTTCCCTCTTCTTCTTCATTTCTTCTTTTTCTTTCCTTTTCATTTCCTGAATTTGAGCTTTCTTCTCGTTCCTCTCTTCACGATCTCTGCATTCCTTCTCTGCTGCCAGGTCTGGGAATCGCTCTATTTTGGTCTTTTCTAATCTGTTCAGGACCTCATTTACTTTCTTCTCCACTGTCACAATTTTTACGTCCTTCTGCCTGTGAAAGCCGATCTGCCCCACATCCGTGTCAGCTGTCTTCTTCAGGTTAGACCACGGTGTATAGACCACATTAACGTTGTTCACCTTGCAGCCTTGAATGCTGTTAGCCTTCACAAGGTGGGCACAGTCCATCAGCACTTCCTTTAGAATGTCTTCTATACTCTCCCTTATGTAATCGAAGGTACACATGAGCCGAAGAGAGTTTGTCCACATGAAACCAAATATCTTCAGGCCAGCCATACGTTATCAAATCTTCATCTGTTGGAAATTTCAAAATCAAATGCTTTTGAAAACTTACTTTCATATTTATCCTTTCCCATGTAAACAGATGAGTTAACATTTCCTGGAAGCTAAAAGCACCTTTTCCTCGCTTGCCAAAGACAAATCAGAAGCATTATCATGTCACTTTTTGGCATCTGGGATGTCAACTGCCCATTGGCTGTATCGGCACTCTCCAGAGTCTTCATCACTTTCTGTTGCATCCCAGGTCCTACAACTCCACTGCTGCTGGTGAAGTAGAACACCGTGATCCCGGGGACGGTGCGGCAACTCCAGCCTGGAGCGGCAGCACTCAACTCGCAAAGCTCCTCTACTGTTTTATAAGTGAAAATGACAGAACTCTTTCTTAAAGAGGTACCTAATTTAATTCCTGGAAGACTTTGATTATGCTAATCTACTGGTATAAACTGATACCAAATTAATAAATAAGAATTTGAAAGTTTTTTACCTTTTGGGAATGTGGGGCAGCGGGTAGACCTCCAGGATAGGGCTGAGGAGATTTTTGATTAGATTTTAGCAGTTTTTTTTTTTTTTTTTGGTAAGAGGAAGGGCTTTTTTTTACTGCCCGGGAGCCTACAGTACAGAAGAATTCCAAATGGCTGCGCTCCCCCACTGCCTTGGGCTTTCCCTTTTTATCGACAGTCAAAAAGTTCGACCCCACAGGTACCCTTCTCATTGGCCAGTTTGAATGAAGCAGGAGATGCTATTCCAGCCCATACAGAAATTTTAGCAGTTTTTAATAAATGTTGTAGATACTCATTCACTTTCTGAATCATTTCTTCCTCTTATTTACCCTTTTCCTTTCCTACTTGGGTAGATTTGGCTTTCTCTTCAAGGATCTTTTTTGCCATCTTTGTCCAATTCTAGCCTAGAAATACCCACTCTCCTGGGGTGAGTGCCCACATAGATGAGGACAGCTCTGCCATTCACCTTCTGTCATTGCTAGTGTAGATGACATATTTCTGCTTGTAAACCTGGACCATTTTGAAAATTTACTAGCCTTTGCAGCATTGTTGTGCAACCTGTACTTCATCATCCTGTCGGGTGGGCATGAGGCGAACATTGCAGGCCTTTCAAGAGCAGGGGAGACATCATCTTCCTGTGAGTGTGGAAAATTGAACCAAAAGGCCTTTTGTGGTTCCTGGCCCCGTGAGAAGTCACAAAGGGGTTGGACTTTGTTTTGGCTGCTACTGCTTCAGTGATGGGCACAAAAGGGAAGATGGTTTTTCAGAGCGTTTTTTCTGGCCATGCTCCTCTGGTCTGCTTGAGTGGCAGGTTTACCATTCTAATCTGCACTCAGCCTTTGCCTGGCCTACTGAGTGTTTTTTTCCCCTAAAAGCTAGAATTTGTAATTTTCACAAACTGGGAATCTGATGATAGTTACACATTTATCTGTACTCTTTTAAACAAAGGTTTGATTCCATCATTTTTATTGTTATTTTTTTTAAATTTCAAAGAGGCATGTTTTAGTCACATTAGAAAGAGAATGAATGAATGGGCTCTGAGTTAGAAAAGTCAGGGCTTGACCCCATATTATTCATGTACTGACTTTTTCACTTCTTAAACTAGTTACATAACATCTCATCTATAAGTTAAGTATAATAATATGCAAATGTACTGCTTATAGTGAAGTATAGTTTGGGGAATATATTTCAATGAATTTATCTATATTCACCTCACTTCTCAATTCAAACCATAACTATATGGAGCCTGGTATAAAAATTCCCTAAGATCATCCTTATAAAGTTCTACCCAGAGTCTAACACATGATTGACAACTTATAAACGTATAAATTTCTTTAAATTTATTTGAAGTATTTGAAAGTCTATTTTTGTGAAAGGGCTATCTTTGAAAAATTAAAACAGTATACTAGCATTCATTCATGAAATATTTGATATACACCTTCTTTACGCCAGGAACACATTTGAAAGTGTGACTATGTACTGAATAAAACAGAGAATATTTAACATTTATTAAATTTATAGAAGAATTTGTATTCTTGTGGGGATGATAAATAATAAATGAAATAAACACGTGAAATATATGTCAAATGATAAAAAACATTACAGGAGAGAAAGCTGTGCTAGGAGCAGGTCCTGGAAGGAGGTGAGGGAGGTATTCATTTGGCTACCTGGGGAAAGTGTATGGCAAATACATTATCCTCCACCAAAGAAGGGCAGACGCCACATCATCTGGGACTTGTAGGCAATATTAGGACTTTGGTTATTACTCTAAAGGAAAGTAGAGCCAATGGCGGGAACAGAATTACATGACCTGACTATAACAAGAAAGTAGTCTGGCTGCTCTGTTGAGAAAAGGATTATTAGAAGGACCAGGACAGAGGTAGGGCAGACCAATCAAGAGGCCTCTGCAGTGATCCACACATGCAATGGTGCTGGCTTGGATCACAGTGGTGGGTCTCAGCCAAGGTAGTGAGAAGTGGTTGGAATTTGGGTATATTTTGTATATAGGAGTAAAGTATCAGGGCAGCATCTGTGGCTCAAAGGAGTAGAGCACCAGTCCCATATGCTGGAGGTGGCGGGTTCAAACCCAGCCCCAGCCAAAAACAGGAGTGAAGTATCTTTGTAGGGAGTGGGAAAAAATAGGTGAGTAAAGGATGACTCCAAAGTTTTTGGCCTAAGAAACTGGTTACTGGTACCTGAAAGAGGAAGGCAGGATCGTTAATATATTTGGAATGAGAGTGAGGGAGGGGACAGATATGTTAAGTTTGAGATTAATATGCCTATTAGACTTAGAAGCAGAAATGTTCAATAGGCTTTGAAGCTATCAAAGTATGTGAGGACTACCTGCAGAAGAGTGTACCAGCGCCTA
This sequence comes from Perodicticus potto, assembly GCA_963574655.1. NCBI lineage: Eukaryota > Metazoa > Chordata > Mammalia > Primates > Lorisidae > Perodicticus > Perodicticus potto. The sequence continues at coordinate 31,077 of CAUYRH010043512.1, read as the reverse complement.
AGTCCTGGGACCCAACTGGCATTACAACGAGCTGGAGATGAGGATGCACTACCTAAATTGCAAATATACTGCTTATAGTGAAGAGTAGTTTAGGTAATACATTTTGAGGAAATTTATCTATATTTACTTCACTTCCCATTTCAACCTCTAAGATGGTGTGATATTTACTTCCTTGAAATAACAAACATTGCATATCTATTGGACAAGAAGCACACAACCCTAGAAGTCTTCAAGAAATTTCCATAGAGAGTAGGACAAAAAGTCATGTCCATACTAAAAGCCCTAAAATAAAGCCTTGAACACACATTAGTAAATTTAGAAATGGTTTATAGATACATAAAAAGTAGAAACGTGGAGTAGTGGGCAGGGTTGGAGCATAATAGGCAGTGTTTTTAGTAAGTAGAGCCATGTGGCTGATTTAGAAATGGCTTACGAAAGACATGAGCATTGATCCAAGTTTAGGAGAAAGAGAACATGGATTGGTAGAAAAGAGACAATTTCAAATTTGAGAATGGCCTATTAGCCACTGGACGTGAAGGACTAGATTTGTGAGTGAGCCATTTTTATCTTTATTATATCACTCAGGATCCCAGGAAACAGATGGCTTACTTAAAGAGGGTGACTGACGAAAATTTGATGAAGGAACTATTTATACAGTTGTAGGCAGATGAAGCCATTGTCTGGTATCCTACCGGTGCCTCTCATTGGTGGGGTTTAGCAGGAAGTCAGGGGGCAAGTAAGGCTAGTGATGAGGCTCACGCAAGCCAACCTCCTGGGGCACAGAGCAGGTGGGAAGGATGAAAAGTGGATCTGAGGGGCACAATGAGACTATTCAGCCTCGTGTCTCCATTTAAAACGTCTGATAAGGTTCTGAGAAAAGGAAGAAGATCATGAAAGTTTCATTGCCAGTAATAACTTCAAACAATAAAAAAATCAAATAGTATACTCCCAAACCCCCAATGTTTAGCTATTTTTGGAACAATTTTCTTGTTTTTCTTTTGTATGCCATTATTATTTTTGTTTGTTTGTTTTGTTTTGGCTGCAATTTCTGCCCAAATTTGTTGTTTAATATTTATAAAGACTTTGATATGCCTCTTCCTATTTTAGAAGAATATGCTTTTAAACAGGAGACCAGGTTTTCAGGCTATGCAAATTCTCTCTTGGCTGTGGCACTGTGCAGATAGTCTTAAAAGTCCTAGGAATATTGAGACCCTAGTTTAACTTTCATTCCTATTTTTTGTAATTGGAGAATTTTTCACCAAGAATGGGGGGTTAAAATTCTCATTCTTGCAAAACAGTAAGTTCTCAATTGTGGTTTCTACCCACACGGTTTTGAAGTTTCCTGTGGACCTTGATGTGCTCAAACATTCTTCTTCTGACCCTAGAACCTTCTCATTAAAGATAGCTAATGAGCATTTTTAGGCCAACTACATACTGTGATTGGAGTTTTCAAGATGAGGGATAGAGATTAAAGAAAAAAATCACGCTATTATACTAAGTATGTGAAATATTATCTTGAAAACTCTGAAAACAAACTTCATAATCTAATAGGAATATGCAAACCTTCACCTAAGTACACATAGCTTGTGGGAAAGGCTAATTGCCCCCCATATTGATTCTCCACTTCTTTTTATAATAGAACCCCCAATAATTAGCTGAGCACATGATAAAGACTGTATTTCCCAGCTACTCTTGCTGCTAAATTTGGTTATATATTTTGGGATCTGGCAATGGTATGTGAGTAGAATATGTCCATACTGGTGAGTGCTGCAAAAGCCATCTTAGACCATATCATAAGGATGGAAGAAAACAAAGGGGAAAGCTCCTTGGTCCTCAGGACTGTGAAGCTGCCGTGTGACCCCCAGACTGCTTATGTTCCAGCTCTTTCATAAGAAAGAGATCAATGTCTGTTGACTGTTTGAGCCATTGTTGTTTTCACCCTCATGGCAAGAGACAGAGTTGCATCCCATGGCCTTTCTAACAGAAGCCAGTATGCTAAAGTACAATGGTAGTTGTTCTTTATTACCTGTGGATAGTGAAAATTCATAATGACAAAGAGATATTATAAATGCAGGAAGATTTTAAAGTGAATTTTTATTTAATTAATTACAGTTACTTACATTTAAAAATAATAGTACTTATATTGATCATGAGTATTATGTACCCATTCTACTGAGAATGCTTGAACTGGCAGGTAGGTTTAAGGACTCTTGGCTAGACCCCTCCCCCAAACTACTTGTAGTCTGTGGACTTAAGCCTTAGTCTTAAAAATGAGAGTAAGGAGTATTGGATCCAGCTCAGAAGATGCAAATAGAATCTGAAATGCCATTTGAATTATAAAGCTGTTGACTATAACTAGGTAAGTGGAGAGAGCATAGACCCAGTGGGTCCAGTATGTATGGTAGATATTGTGGCACTTTCTCCAACATCCCTTTGCCACTTTTCTATTGCACAGCAGTCATGCCACTTGAGTGAATGCCCGAGGTTGAATCGTTTCCCCCCTCTAATTCATATTCATCCAGAACCTGTGAATGTGACCTTATTTGAAAATAGAGTCTTTGCAGACATAATTAAATTATGATGAGGTCAACTGAAGGGTCACTGAGAGTGAGTTCTAATTCAATGACTGCTGCTCTTACAAAAAAGTGAAGTTTAGACACTGACACTGAAGGAAGACAGAGGCAGAGATTGGAGTTACTCTGCCACAAGCCAAGGAACCCCAAGGATTACTGGTAATAATCTGCAAACTGGAAGAGGTGAGGAAGAGTTCATCTTGGAGTCTTCAGAAGAAGCATGAGTCAGATAACACCTAGATTTTGAACTTTGAGCCTCCAAAATGATGAGAGAATGGATTTCAGTTATTTTAAGCTTCCTGGCTTATAGTGCTTTGTTATGGCAGCCCTAAGGAATGAATACAGTGTGATCGAGTCTGTCGTCAGCTGTAGGCTTGGATGAGATTCAGAACTTTTAACCAGTACCTGACCCATCCAAACAGAGTAGATGTCTGGGCATTGCTGGAGTTGGGTCCAAATGGGACCTTATCCTTGCTTTGTGGATGTTAACGTTTAGGCGCTGGTAGTGGAGAAGTCAGGGGATTCCAGGCTGAGTTGCTGGTGCATGAAGAACACTTTGGTGTGGGGGGAGGGGTTGTACTCAGAGCATTGGCTGTTTATCCTCTGCCATAGAAGCATTTCAATATTTTGAGCTTCTATGAGATTGTGTGCCAAGCATATGCCCTTGTTGTTATAAACCGATATGATTTTCCTTCTTGCCACTACAAATGACTCACGAGCAACAACCCTAATTGAGCCACTCAGAATGCAGCTTAGAACCTTGTTTTGAGAGCCTGGGGGGAGAACATGGCTTATTTTTGGAGATGTGAATGAGAAAGAACATGGCTTTGGTCGCAGCTAGCTACAACTTTGCAATCTACAAAGAAAGCAGCCTAAGGACAGAACCAACAATCAAGGGATGAAAGAACTGGGATGACTACAGCCAAATGGAGCTGGAACTCTGATCCTTTATACCTGAGTCTCCTCAGAACTATTGTTACACAAGCAAATAAATTCTCTTTATTGCTTATGCAAGGCGGAGTTATGTTTTCCATTGTTTATAACTAGAAGCATCCTCATTGATGTAGTCCCTGTGATTTTCTCGGTGGGTATTTACCAGGTCCTTCCCTTTGAAACATTTTATTTTGTTGTCTCCTTAAGTGATTACTTTGTAATCACCTTCTACCTTTGTGTGCTGTCAATAAATATTGAACTATCAGCCATGCCTCAAGCAAGTAGGACTTTACTGAAAGATTACAATGGGCCAACTTTACACTAAATCCTTAGAATATTCTAACTCAAAAGCAGACACACACTCTCTCTCTCTCTCTCTCTTAGGCAGTTTCCCCACTGCACTTCTTGCCTTAATAATAAAAACTAGTTTGTATTAGAGATGAAATGGATGGGCAGAATGATATAAACAAATGGGAGAGGATCTCCAATCTATGGGGGTAGAGTAGAAAAATAAAAGAAAAGGTATTAATTTAAAGAAGTATGGTTTGTGGATGGAATTCTCTTCTAAAGAATAACTCCAAAAATAACTCAAATGTATTTAAAGACCAGTTTAATTACAGAGGCTAGTAAAGGAATGGAGATGGAAAGAGGTGAATAGGAGCGGCCAAGGGAAAATCATAAAGGTGAAACTCTTTTTCCTGTGTCTCTGCCTTCAAAATAAATCTCTCTTTTGCAGTTTTGGGGGCCATTTTAGATACAGGATTAAGGACAGGGAAGAAACAAAGTGCAAGTGGTCTCTGCACCCCACAAAAATGAGAAATTTGAGTTGACTCAAATTTTGAAGTACTGTTTTTGTATTTGCATACTGAATTTGAGGCTTCTGCTTCATACTCCTAATGGCAGCTAAGGTTTATACATCATTAACAATAAATATGAAAAAATGCAATTCCAGATATAGCCGGCATTTAAGTTGCTTTTGATAGATTTTGAAATGAGCACATTACTTTCAATAATAAGGAAAAAGAATGTGAGGAAAAAACCTAAAAATGATAAACTAGTCCAGTATGCAATTGAAGTTAAATTGCTGGTGTCTGAAGAGTACTGAACTGAGATTTTATCAACACATGCGGTACCACACATTTCTTATTTTAGTTGCTAATTAGTATTCAGGTGTGCAGTGGAATACATGAAATTAAATGCTAATGCTGTTTCATTTGTGATTTAACATGTACAAGTTGTTACTATATGCCGCATTACCCTGTCTGTACACATATATAATAGTAACTTTTTTCTCTTTTTCTTTCTTTCTTTTTTTTTTTTTTTGCAATCATAGTATCTTTATGTATTCACTTGATTCAATCTTCTAAGGGCATGACATGAATACATCCTTTTGGTTTCAAAAAATCATTACCTTCTGTAGTTTAGAAATGAAAAATAATACCTAAGAGTCACTTTTCAAAGGCTTTAATTGAGGACTTTGTTTAATTGACCCACTAGACAGAAATTTTAGTTTTTTCCTCTATTTTGTTTCACTTAATTTGTGATTAACAGCTCCATAAAATTGTGAGCCACCAAATGGAAATAGTTTTATAAATATTGCATGCCATTTTATTCTCTTCAATCTGTACTTCCTTTATGAAGTATTTTTATGTTAAAAATTTTCAAAGTTAATGTGTGAGGAAGTAACTAGCTACTTTAGTTAGTTAGATTTCTCTTCCCTGAAGAAAATTACTATAATGGTTACTTTTGCTAAAATGCAATTACTGTCACTGTAACAATCAATCATATTTTTATATAAGAACCTTTAACAACTTTTGAATGCATTAAGAAAAGCAAATGAAAAAGACTCAGTGTGAAATAAGACTAGACACCCAAACCACCCCCTTCCCTGACATAAGGTGAAAAAAAATCTCAGCTACCTCTCTTGAAATATGTTTTAATGTCTTACCTAAGATCATGGGAAAGTTATAATAGAGTAGTAAGCAAGGTTCTTAGAACATCATTGAAAAATGCTTCAATAACTAGAAGCTATTATTGTTAAGTTTAATCTTAACCCAACAGAATCTGTAGTCCCTAGTTTTGCAAATTAAACCAAAGACACCATTTGAAAAGGTTTAACATTTATTATATTCCTATAGATGAAAATCTCTTCACGTGAAAAATGGAGGTTTGGAAACACACACTGTATGAGTTCTCTGCTTTAATAAAGAGATCATTAGTTGAGGTCAGAAGAAATTTTTTGTCTCAAAACACTGTGTAGTCACATATCTTATAGACAGTAATTTTTCCCCAAAAGCATCTGTCATAAATATACTACTAATGAAGGTAGAATACTAAATATAACATGAGATCTCTGCTACTAAATATATTATGTTCCTAATCTAGTGTTGGATATGTAGATGACCTTATCAACATTGTTATTTAATAACATGTGTGTTGACACAGTGAATACATTTGTAAGTGACATTAATCAAAAATATTTTAGAATAATATATTATGAGTAAAACAGATTATTTTTTGTAGCTATGATGCTGAACCGGAATGAATGCCGAGTAGCATAGGCCATCACATTTCTGCTCTCTCTCCTCATCCAGCTCTGTCCTCTAGCCCATGTCTTCTCATTTGCCTAATGTCTTTAACGGTGATTACATCCAAGTGCTCTCCTAAACTGGATGCAAGAGAGGTGTTTTGATCCTTCCTTTTTCCTTAGCTCCTTCATTCAACCCATTACTTAAGTTCCATTCTTAATGTAAGAAGTTTCTGTAGAAGTCCACTATCTTGGTTTAGGCCCCTTGGTCAGCCTTTTCTATAACCTGTACCAGGTCTCCGTGTTATCCATCTCTCCCGTAGTATAACCCTTTCTCCTGCTCCAGAGTTAGCTCCTCAGACTCCTTGGCATAACGTACTGCTCCTGGCCACTCCTTCTGGTCTCACTCTATCCTCTTTCTGGGCCTTCTTGCCTATTGTTTCCTGTCCTATCAGTGATCCAGTTAATCTACAAATTTCTATTTTTGTGGATGCTTCCTTTTGTTCCTGAAATACCCTTTTCAGGGCCTCTGGTTAGAAAATTGCTATTTTTCCATCAAGACCTTCATCTAAAAAAGTCTTTTCTGGCACCATCAGGAAAAATTAAATGTCTACTCCTCTACACTCTAATACCCATTTGGACATAAGTGACTCATAGCACCTTCTGTGTTTCTTGAGTTTTCCTCAACTACGCTGTGAACTTACCCAGGACAAGGATGAGTCTTATTCTTTTGGCATCTCCAGTGCTTAGCCCAGTGTATCACATATAGTAGCTCCTCAGTATGGAGTGAAGGAAGGAATGAAAGAATAAATCCTTCAGTACTTTCAGTTGTGAACCAGTTTCAGTGCTATTACTTATGGATTCACATTCTGTCTAGAGGCAAAGCCATCAGGAAAAATAGTAGCTTTAAGTCAAAAAATTAGCTTTTGCCAATTTACCTAAAAGTAAAATCTGCTACAATTAAGGGGTGCTCTTCATTATTAGGAAGCCTCTCCTTTCTTATATTTATATTTGTTTTTATATTAAATTCCATAAAAATATGAGCTGTGAAAGACCAATGCATAACAGCTTCATGCATGACTTGTTAATAAAAAACATCTCAGGCAAAAGCAAACCATTATAGAATGTCAGTTGTACATTGGATTTCTTTTATTTCACTCAAAGCTAAAGCTGGCTATAATGTTCATCTGGTGGCGATTTTTGGAATGTATTTTAAATTGGGATAGTAGCAGGCCAGTGCTATCTATAGAAAATTTCATTTGGTTGTATTGCCAGTGTGTTGTTTTCCCCCTCTCTGTGTTCTGTTATCAGAGAACTAATAACAGTGTTTCTTTATGCCATTGCCATGCTTTCTAGAATTGGGAAAGGATTAACAGCATTAGCTTCAATATCTTCCCTTTCTCAATTAAAGGAGGCTTTACAATTCTTTGATTTAAAGTACATTTGAATCAGACACCAATCATTTTAATCTGACCAGAGCCCTCATGTTCTTTGAGGAGTTGCTCCTCCTTCATAACAGGGGTTTTACTAAAAATATCAGCCCCAGTAAACTGGCAGCTTCTGGCTTTAGGAGTGGACAGAAGACCCAAGCCTGTCCAAGCATGGAATCCCATCCTTCTGCCTACAGTATTTGATCCAAGTGGTGGGCATATGATCAGGACAGGATAACTAAGAGTCCTTTCATAGGGAGTTTGTGTGCATGGATAAATGCTTATGTTCTGAAATACAAGCTTATTTAATTCTTACAAACTCGGGAGTGCTGGCACTAAGAGTCAATTTGGATTAAGAAACTATGAGCCTTACACATTCAGTGGATAAGATTGTAGCATAGTTGAGAGATACTGAATAAACCCAAATAATGCTATTTACTTCCTTGAAATTAGGCCATACCTGAAGTGAGTGTTGTCCTAGAATTTTAAGGTATAGGAGCCAATTAATTCCCTCTTTTCAGCTTAACCAAGTTTGAGATGGTCTATCCCTTATGACCAAAATAGCATACATCAGAGTGGTGTTACTCTGAGAAAAGCTAACCATGAGACTCTTTAAGTATAAAATGTTTGTGTTCAATGATTGAAAAGTACCCTGTCACTGTTCCCTAAAGGCATAACCCCAAAATGTGACAAGGAAAAGAAGCAGAGGAAGAATCTTCTGGACATGAATCTTCTAGTATCTCTCAGCATTTTCCATCCTAGAGCATTTGAAAGTCCTAGCAAAACATTTTATATCTTCCTATTTTAAACATGACTTGTAATTAATTCACAGTAAGTGTTCTACTTGATCTTGATGGCTTTGTACCATGTAAATTTCCCAAAATCCCCTTTCTATATTGTTCTTGGTTAGAGAGGAGAAATATTTGTGCGGGACTTGGAAATGAAGGAAGCCATTTGGGGGCTTTGAGGATTCGTGTGGGGCAGGCACTGTGGCAGTTTGTGCTGGATGTCATGGGTTTGCTTTTAGCTGGGGCACCTTTGGGCCCACAGGTCCTCCAGCTTCCATGAGGCTCCTCCAGTTTCTGAGAATCCTGGGCCAAGGCCTCACACAGCTCTGTGGTAAAGGATGCTAATGTATCCTGCTTGTTACCCAAATCATTGGTTACCCAAATCTAGCAGTGGTGAGTGATTAGGTGAGTCTTCAGTTTTTCCTCAAAGGTTCTAGTTTGTCCTTGCTCTCTCCTACCTCATGCCCATGTTCTCTTTATGCGTGCTGACTCTCAGGCCCAGCACCAGACCTAAAGGCAACAGACACCCATGGCTGTTTGAGGGATAACCCCTGTGATAATGAATTCCTTATTCTCTACCACTTATATTACTTCTGCTTGCTTGATCAAACCCTAGCTGACACCCATGGTGCTCTATTTTCCATTATTCATTTCTGAAGCCATGTGAGAGCTTATCTATTACTGGGAAACATAATTGATGAGGGTGAAAGAACTAAGGCTTTACATTGAGGTTAATTAGTCTTTATGTTCACCTTTGCTACTTGTTATCTGTATGGCTTGGCCCAAATTATTTCATCTCTTGATGCTTTAGTTTCTTTAGTTGTAAAAGAAGGAAGACTATATCTTTCACTGGGACTGTTATTAGGGTTCACAAGGAAATGACATTTGTTTTGCCAAAACTATTGCTCATTACTGCAGTATCCAGCCCCAAAATTACTACCTTGTGCTTACTCCATAATATTTTCTATATTGATGAATACATAGGCATGAGCTTAAAACATTAATCTCTTCTTATCATCCTTTATTTAAGGAGCTGTGTAAAATTATTGTTTAGACAATACTTAGTCTCTTCCCCTCAAGCACCTCCATGAGAAAAGTATATTTCCCTATCCCACTGATGTTGATCTTGGCCATGTGACTTGCCCTGGCCAATAGGGTGTTAGAGAATATGATCTGAGAAAAGTTTTAGTCTGCGCTTCCATACTAAGATTGTTTTTGCTTGCTCTTCTGCCTTCACCAAGAAAAGGATATATTCCAAGTAGCCACTGCTCCTTTAGTAGTGAAATAGAGCAGTTCTGGTCTAATCCGAAGCAAAGCAACTTCAACTAACCCATATACACATGACAAAGAATCAGTACTTATCTTTCTCTGAATTGAGTATTGTGATGGTTTGTTATGAGGCCCTAGCTGACTGATACAGAAGGGCTACATTATAAAAATAGAATCTATATTTATAGACTTAGCATGTAAAAGAAACCTTGAAAAGCAACTGGGTCTATGTGTCTATTATAAATTAGAGAGATAGATTTGGATAATGGTTTAAGACAACCAGATTACTCCATGCACTAACATAGTCTGTGAGTACCAATTATAGTCATAGTCCCAGGATAGATGTAAAGGTCATTCAAAAACCAGAAAACATAGTAGCTATCTCCAAATATGCATATGTCCTCGAGAAAAGTGAATCTCTTCTTTTTAAGAATTAGTACCTCAAAGAACTAAAGGTAGACCTTTTGTTTGATCCTGTAATTCCATTACTCGGTATGTACCCAGAAGAACAAAAATCATTTTACCACAAAGACATTTGTACCAGAATGTTTATTGAAGTTCAGAAGGCATTTAGGTTGCCAAGTTGTAGAAGCAACCTAAATGCCCATTAACCCATAAATGGATCAACAAACTGTGATATAGGTATATCATGGAATACTATTTGGCCACTAAAAATGATTGAGACTTTACATCTCTTACATTTACCTGAATGGAGCTGAAACACATTATTCTTAGTAAAGTATCACAAGAATGGAAAAGTAAATATCCAATGTACTCAATACTAATATGAAACCAATATATGAACAATTACATGCTCATATGAACAATAAAACACAAATATAGTCTAGTACAGGAGGCGGGGGAGGTAGGAGTGGGAAGGGCGGAGGGAAGAGAACATTTGGCAGACAGAGGGATGGCATGTGGTGAGATTTTACCTATTGTGCACGTTGTGAGGGTGTATAACATGCCCCCTGGGGAGGGGCTCTTTTACAACTGGAGCTTTACCCTAGAAGTGAGAACAGTGTAGTCTAAAAATTGGTACCCTCATAATGATTTGAAATTAAAAAAAAAAGAAATACTACCTCATCTAAAAGCCCAGCAACTGGCTTAGTAGAGGGTTGTTACATTGCTTTTCATTCAGGTATGTAGAAAGAATTCTGCATTACTTAGAAGCTGTGACCTTGAAGAAATTCTACTTCATTTCATCATCTAGAAAGTGAGGATAATAATAGTTACCACCCAGTAGAGTTGTGAAACTTAAACACAGCATGCATATAAAGCTCCAAGCACACTGTCTGGCTTATAGTAAGCAGTCAATAGAAGTTGGCCCTTGCTATGGCTGTTATGCTTGTGAGTGACAAGATGCTTAGGCAAGAGGCCAGGCTAATTCTGCCACTCTAAGCCATAATACAATCATAGAGCATTCTTGCTTGGCTCTGTGATAGGATAGGGAATCTAATAGCAAGAAGAATTCATTAGGTGGGGTAAATCTAGGAGAGTAGCCATTTTGTCTTTATCAAAGGGCAACAATATTTTTATTGTAGATCATAACTTTTTAAAACTATTCCTGTGGAGTCTGTTGGATTGGATTTCAGATTTTCCTTCTTTAGGCTAAGAAATCCAAACACTTTTAATTATCTTTCTTGTTCATCTATGAGTTATCCACAAATTTTCTACATTTCTTATTTTATTTTTATGAAAACTATGTATCAAAGAAGGTGTAATCTGACCCAACCTGAGTGGAACAATAATAGGCTGTTATAGAGCGTGCATTTTACCATTTTATTATTATTATTATTGGTTTTATTTTGTTTTGCAGTCCTGATTATTTCCCATTTTATCTCCCTCTCTTATCTCACTCATAGCAAGCTATGGTTTGGTAGGTGGGATCGACCCTGTTATCAGTCCAGGACTTAGCCTTTATTGGTTTATCATTAGTTCATCTCTGTGGCCCTCATGATTAGTTCAGAATTAGGCATATCATTCAAACTGCACCAAGGAGATTCTGAACCAAAAATTTGTATTTGACTTCTGGATTCTTTCTTCTCTTGCCTGGTGTGAGAAGGGGACATAAGGCTTGTAGCTGCAACAGATGGGGCCACTAGGGGTTGGAGGATAAAATCAACACCAAGAAAGATAAAATGTGGAAAAGAGAAATAAACTGGCTCATAGGTAAAAACAATGAAGCTGCTAAACCCAGCTCTACCTAAAGTAATTTAACTCTTTATGCTTTATACATTTCTTTTATTGTTAAAATGGTTTGAATTGGGTTTTCTGTCACCTGTAACACAGAGAGTAAGTTGCCTACTTGTCAACTCTTACTTATATGCCTAAAGCTCAAATGATCAATAATAGTGATAGGAATTTTGGGGTGGAGGATAAATGAAAGTTCTGCTTTCTCTTCTGGTGCCTGTTTTTATTGTTTCTTTTCCTTCCTTTTAACTTAGGCTGTGTAGCATAATATAAATCCCTTAATTACATTTTCCAAACTCATTCTTAAGAAAAAGTGATGTTTACAGATTATGGCACACCTCTTAGGTGTGGGACACAATTGTAAGAAGGACTTTATTGAACAAATGCAATCAGTGTAAGCTAATTCTTTGTACCTTCAATGAATCCCAAATAATAAAAAAAAAGTGATGTTGAATGTAAGATGAAAAAATCAGGACAAAAAAATTCTATTAAAAATAGGCACACTCATATATAATGAACATAGAATTCTATAGATAGTACAATCTCAACTGTGACGACATCCATAGGAAAATGCTGTATTTTCATAATAAAAAATAAAAATATTATTAAACATATTCTTTCTTACCATAGAACTATTAAAATAGGATGTTGTCCTTCTTAGGCGTGAAATACTCTCTCACTATCTAAATAGTCCTTGTGACGCTTATACTCATTTGTTACACAATCATTTCACTTAACAACCAGATTGTGATTAAACATTACAGCACATTAATTCCCTAGGGAGACAAGTTAGAAAATAGTTTGCCCTGCTGTTTTGTCACATTTTTGTCTTTTTGATGTAACTTTCTCTTAACATCCCCAAATTTGGTGCTTTTATCAAAATGATTGACTCCTACATTGGAAGATTTGTTTGACGGTTAGGCTCCATATCTTGCATTAGAGAGTTTTGCTCAAGATTTGGTAAGTGCCTACGAGTGATATCACTTCTACTGGCCTTATATACCACATGTTTTAGGTACAAGGTTTCTCATTCTTCAAGTAGTATGTAAAGAAACAAAAGGAAAATGAAAGAAAAATTTTTCACTCTTGAAGGTAAGTATAAAATGTCTTACTGACTTTCTACACACTAATTAGTCATTATTGAATTGTTTTGTTCCTGTCTTGACATACACCTTTAAAATAGCTGACTGCCTTCCTGAGAAAGCAAAGTTCTTCGAAGTGGAGGGTGAATAAGGCTGGCATTAATAAGAATTTCAAAATATCATTGGCATGATTGATTTGTAAACTCCATGCATAATTTTGTTGTTTTTAACCGTCAGAAAAGTATGTTTACGCTTCCAGGAATACAGAAGAGATGGAATTGTCAATAGGGGAAACAAAAGTTGTACAGTAGTAGAAGGTATAGATATTCCCAGTAAGTGATGTAATAGCAAGAGTGTTTTATGAAATTTGACTTGTTTTTAATGTCTGATCAGACATGGCTCCTTAGGGCTGCCTGCGCCTCTTACTCTTTGGGGCAGGGGAGGGCACTGTGGTAAGAGAAGGAAGAGAGAGGTAGGAAAGAGCCTTGGAATTTGCTCCAGGTTGGTTCAACAGGGAGGTGAGAATTCTGGAGCTTTCTCAAAGATGACTTTAAAACGATATGACGGATGATGATGATACAATGGAGCCACTGTTGTAACATTGGTGACAGAGATTAAAAAATTATATTCATTATTTAGGTCTTTTGCTGTATTTTAGGGCAAGGTATACTCAAGGTCAGTGTTTGAAGTAAAGTGTAAGTCTAATCCAAGGTAAAATGAAACAACTGACTGCAGAATGATACTACACTTTGATTCAACCTGAATATTAAGTCACATATCTTGGCACATTAAGTCATAGTAAACAAGCATTTCCTTTTCTATGAAGATACGTGTAGTAATATACTAGACAAATTAAAAAATTTGCTTCTACCTACGAAAGAGCAAAAGCTCAATAGATACTGTGTGCAGAGAGAATGCTTATTGAATACACCCTGAATTTACTATGGCAAAATATATTGACCATGGCTAGTTATACTTGGTTCCTTCCTGATAAAAAGGTTTTGTTATACTTGTTCTGAGGCTATATTATGTAAAATACACACACACACACACACACACACACACACACACACACACAAAACCCATACATATCTTTAGATACTTTATTATTTGATATATCTACAGAAAAAAATTTTACATATGGCATTTTTTTTCTACGCAGTGTTAGGTTTAACAGTTGTTTTAAAAGTTATTAACAGGCAAATTGACAAATTAAAAATTCAAAAATTTAACTGTGGTTAGTGTCAGAGAATACTTTTAATATATGTGCATTTAAAGTAATTACCAAGCATTAAAATCATCTTGAAAAATATGAAATCTATCATTATTTTCCACAAATATGAAATGGTGCCAGAACTTTAGTTCATTTACTATACTCAAAGCTAAATATGTTTGAGACTTCTATGGTACCTAGACAGATTTTATCCTAGTAACTTTTCATGGGCCTTTAACTTGCAGTCTTCCTTTTAACAAATTATTCTCAGTTGCAAATTTAATAGTATTCTATAAAATTATAGAACATAGACTCTGCACCCTAACCCTAATCCTAACCTTGATCAAGGTACTTAATCTCTTCCCTTAGTTTCCTCCTCTGTGAAATGGTGATAATTGTACATTTCATTATAGGGCTTTTGCCAGGATTAAATAAGCTGATAAATGTAACCTACTTAGAATTGTGCCTGGCATACATGAGGCTTGATAACTGTTAGCAATTTTTATTATTGTTGATTATTTTTTCAACTCTGAATGGCCTCTTTACAATAATCCCAACTAATTATATTATGAATATTTTATTATACTTTCAAATCATGCCCCACCAAATATACATCAAGACTCTCAAACCCTATATCATTCCATTAAATAAAAATTTCGGAATACTTAATCTATACTTCCAATAATGCTTACTAGCTCATTATGTAAAGAAGACAACTAATTAGTGAAAATGAGATTTTCTTCATCCATGTCACTAATATTCTGGTGAACTCAAAATAATGTCTTTAATACACATGTTACAGAAAGCATATAATTCTAATATAATAACTTACTCTCCTATTCCCAGGGTGCTTGTGAAGTTTAATTAGTTAGCATTTGAAAAGTGCTTTGTGGATTAAAAGCACTATATAAATGCTAAATCTTCATTGTTAGTTACAAAAGATCAAGTTTGAAAGAGCACATCCAGCATTTATACAAAGAAATTGTATTTTATTGTAATTTTTGCTCTTTAACTTTGTGGAAAACTGCCATTTACGTGTATTCTCCTAAGAGATAAAAGCAGAGTATCCTCACTGGAAATCTCAGCTCAGTTAATGTGGCGATAAATGATGGGACTTTGACTCAGCCATCTCTAATCAATGTCTCTCCCTTTCATTCTCAGTGAAGTAAAGATAATCATACTTCTCCCCTGCCTACTTAGCGCAGATTCGGAAATAAATACTTGTGTAAAGCAATGCTAGCTCTGCCTTGCTGAAGGACAGTGCTCCGTCGTCATAACTGCTATGATCATTGCTCAGCGGCACCGCCTCTCCCGTGTACTAGGTGTGAGGCTAGTGAGGCCGGGAAAGCGTCTCTGTCCACGGCACCAGCTTAAGGCCGGACCACCCTGTCTCCATAACCCTTCATCTTCTCAGAAATAGAAAAGGTGAAAGAAAGTTGGAGAATCCTTGCACTGCAAATGCCCTCAGAGACCATTTAGTTCAACCTTTCAGCTCCCAGACACAAGTAAAATCCACTCTGAAAACTGTAATTAAATTCTATGGTATGTGGGTTATATTGCAATAAAACTGGCTTTTTATGAATGTCTAGCCTGTGCAGGTGTGTGAGTGTGCGCACGTGCGTGTGTACACTCAACTGCGGCTTTTGGCCAGTCCCCACCCCAAGTGGCAAATCTTCACTGTGCTGCACTGACCAGGCCTTCCACTAGTGGCTTTGATGGGTTGGGGGTGCAGCGCTGTTGGTCAGATAAGGACATCAGATGATCTCTTCTTTCTTAACAACTAATGGCAGACAGTGAAGAAACGTTACTTGTTTTTTTTTCTTTTTCAGATGGAATTCACTTCTCAGTAGTTCTGAGGTCTTACTGACTGTCCGCCCCACACTCTCCTAATTCAGCTCCTAGCCCAGTCTCCAGCTGTTGGCCTCTGACTTTTTACCCTGGAGGTCTATTCCTTTAACTCAGTGTTCTCAACTGGGAATTCTTCAGAGGGCGTTTGGAAATGAGAGGAAACATTGTGGGGATTACTGTAGTCAACTGGGGCAGGGGACAGGCATGATATTAAGTGTTTTGTAAGAGCAGGCAGGAATGCAGAACAAAGAATGAGCCCATCCCAGGGCCGAGAGTGCATGTGGTAAATGACATTAGTTTCTTTTAGCAGGTGAATATCAGAGTTTTCATTGCCATTTGGAACTTACCCAAAGCTCCAGATATTTTACCTTTGAGCTACTTTATACACATATAGCCTGGAAAGAAGTGGTGAAAAAAGCACATATGTATGAATTTCCTGGGGATAATTCTCTCATGGGGGCAAAGCAGATGAGAAAGGAAGAATCTGTGGAAGGCACTGTTGGTTAGGCAAACCACAGCAATTTCCAATTCCCTTTCCTCTTGTTTCTTTTCCCTAAAGAGTCTGGAAAAGTGAATTTCCTCCCCAGTTTTCCTTTTAGATGTTTGGGGTGGGCATAGGGGCTTCTGATAAAATACTGCTTTCCTATGTGTTACCCCTTTCGTTTGTTCCCCCCCTGAGTAAGGATGTCATGTCCAGAACTACTATTCAAGCATAAGATTAAAATATAATGCAGAGGAAAAGCTGATATGTTGGGTATGGTGGAGGGGAAGAATAGGAAGTGCCTGGATCCTTAGGACAAGCTTGAGCAGCTACCTAAGTTAATCTTGTTCTGTAGTGTGGAGCCAGGCAGGTAGGCTTTCTCTTCCTTGTAGCTGAACACATTCCCACCAATACACAGCCAAAGAGGAAAACTGCATATGAATGCATAATTTTACATATGTGTACACTTGCCCTCTTTCTAGAATATTCTGTCAATCAAGATCACCCTACTCTGTGCCCCGAAGAGTAACCAAACCTGACAAGGCTTTTGTTTAACTAATTTCAACACTTAGGGAGAGTCTACTGCTTGAAAGGCAGCGTAGCAGACATAAAAAAAACAATGTCTCACTGAGCTTTAATTTTGAGAGAGACAAAAAGAGACAATAAGAGAGACAAATAATTTTACTAAATTATTTTGATCTAATCTACATTAGAACCCTTCACATCATTATTTTAGAATATATAGAACATTGGAAGAGGGAGAGATAGGAGACAGGGAGGTCTGGTAGGAAATTGCTGCTATCATTTGGGCCACGGCAATGTCCATAACACAACTTGATCCAAGAGATACCATTGCTTGGTGGCTGAACATAGGGTAAAAGGTAGAGTGTCTGAGGTATCAAGGATACACTCCTTTTTACTTGAGCAATTAGCCTTTTAATTGCTTTCTCACATTTGCATTACATTCTTGCTGAAATCACCCATTCTCATATCAAAAGTTGATTAAGTAAACAAAGAAACGAAAACTGATTAAGCATCTGTGGTTTGCTTAGTGGAAGGAAGGGTTGCTTAGTGGTGAAGAGTGCATACTCTGGGTTCAAATTCTGGCTCTGCTACTTACAAATGTGAATTTATACTTTGGAGAGTTACTGAATTTCTCTGTGCCTTAGTTCTATCATTCATAAAATAAGGATAAAATTAATACCTACTTCATAGTGTTGTTGAAGTGACTAAATACAATAATACTCGTATATGTTGAGGGGGTAGACCACTGTGTTCTGTAGAGTAAGTGCTCAGTAAATATTAGCTATTGAGTATACAGCAGTGGATGAGGTCACTGGAAATGCAAATAGGAATGCAAAGAATGTTGGGGACATAATCCTACCACTTAGAACTTTAATAGCTGAGGAGGGAAGATTGCTGGAGGCCAGGAGTTCAAGACCAGCCTAAACAAATAGCTAGACATGTCTCTAGAAAAAATACGAAAATTAACCTGAGCATGGTGGCACATGCCTGCAGTTTTAGGTACTCTGGAGGCGGAGGCAGAAGGATTACTTGAGCCCAGGCAGTTGAAGTGGCAGTGAGCTGTGATGAACCACTGCAGTCTACCCTAGGTGATAGAGTGAGACCTTATCTCAAAAAAACAAAAACAAAAACAAACAAACACAAATAGTATCCAGGAAGGGGTATAAAGAGGGCAATTCAATCTGCTGAAGTTCCCTGGGAAAAGGGGCAGAATTGAGGTTAGGTTTAATACGCAGTATCTACTAGTGCATGTACCTCAAGCCAAGTTTTCTATATGATGATTTCTAATGCTCACACGTATACATCTCCCCAAGAGTCTTCTCTGGTGATGTGAAGCTGAGAGTGCCGTTGCCATGGGGGCTGAGTGATTTTTCCAAGGCAGCTGTGAGGTAAGCTTTGGACACAGACCCTCTGAAGAAGGCAGAGAAGGTTCCACCTGATTCTCAGGATTGGGTAAAGAAATGTGAATGGGTATATTTTGCACATTGTTCAAAAGGATTTGCGGAGCTTATATACTGCAAAACATGATTAGGAAAAAAAACCCCAGAGGATAGTTAGGGTAAAATCAAAGAAATAAGAATAGGAAAAGAAGACAATCTTTTGAGTGGTCAATTTTAGTGGTCAGTGAGAATTTAGTGGGCCTTCTGAAAGTGGAAAGAGAAAATCGAGCTAATTGAATTTTAAACTAGTAGAAAATTAATCAAGACACTATATGAATGTTTGGCCTTTGTCTCCATTTTTTCTCTCATAAAGGTGGCAATAGTTTTTCCTTGTCAACATATTTCTAGTTTTATATAAATGTATTGTTAATCTCAGTGTTCAGGAATGCCTATATCCCAACATCAGTGTGTTAATGTATGAATTTTCTGAGATTGGATTACATCATTACACCCACATAAATATGTAAACTTCGTGCTGCATTTATTTAACACAACAAAACCCAGTTACTAAAACATCCTTTGTTCCTTTCAGTTTTCCACCATGTGATAGTTTAGAAGAGTGTTTTCGTTCCAAGCACATAAGACATTTTAAAAATAAACAAGAATTTGTTTTACTTGTGAAGATGTAGTTTGTCTATTTGAAGCATTAGAAAAGCCACTGTTTGGGGCTGAATGTTTTCATTTAAATAGAGATCTGCAGGAATGTATGGCAAATTGCTGGAGGTGGGTGCACGGGGGCACTGTGTTCAAATAGCCCGGGGCGGGTGTGGGTGTGGGTGTGGGGGGAGCAGCCCTTTCTTTGTATTTTCTCCTTTGCTGTCACATACATGTTAGAGTCTGAGGACACATCTCACTGACTCAGCCTTAGCAGGAGGGTTGACCTATGATGCCTTCCTACCTGTGTCCACCATCCCCACTTGTGGGCAAACATTTCAGGGAAGAGCAGAGAGCATGAGGAAGGGAAAACTGACTAATCCTGTTCAAAGATACAAACATGTAGACATAGAACTTCATTCTTTACCTCCTGAAAGGCATTAGGGATGCTTCTTTGTGAATTCCCATTTTCCTTTAGGAGACTTGAAGAGAGAGAGGTTAGGTATAAGATGGATAAAGTGCTGTTGAGGGATTGTGCAAAGTGTTGTCATTGGTGCATCAATGAATCGAAAAAGATCACTGAAACCAATTGTTTTCTTTTTAAAATACATATTTGACATTTATAATCAGATTGGAGATTACTATTTTTGTAACACAGCTAAGATCTTGAAGAATTTCTGACAACATAAAGGCTATTAGACTTTTAACTCTACAGTGTGTAAGATGGACAAATATATTAATATTGATTCAGTTGGTAAAGTTGTTGAAATGAAAAACAAAAAGAATAATAAACTGAAAGAGTTGTTTTCTCCACTTTTGTATTATAGAGAAAAATAGAGCTAAGAAATTTTGCAGGTAATCAGTACACTACTTTAGTTTTGTCATTAACAATTTTCCTTTGATGGCTGGGTGCAGCAGCTCACGCCTCTAATCCTAGAACTCCAGGAGCCGTAGATGGGTAGATAGCTTGAGCTCAGAAGTTGGAGGCCAGCCTGAGCAAGAGTGAGACCCTATCTCAGCTAAAAATAGAAAAACTAGCCAGGTGTTGTGGCAGGTGCCTGTAGTCCCAGCTACTTGGGAGGCTGAGGCATGAGGATTGCTTCAGCCCAAGAGTTTGAGGTTCTGTGAGCTATGGCACCATGGCACTCTACCCAGGGTGACAAAGTGAGAATCTGTCTTAAAAAACATTTGAAATGCTTTGAAATGCCTATAAATGGGTAGACATGTTTCAGGAAGAAAGAAAGAAGGAGGCTAACTTTACTTCTTTCGTCTTGGTATTATATAATGAAGATCTTTAAATTATTTTTATTTAAAAATTAAATAAAAATTTGTGAAGATTGATTTGCTAATGAATACACACACACACACATAATTGGCCCTCAGTATTGGTGGGTTCTGCAACCATGAATTTGACCAACTGTAGATTGAAATGTTTGAAAAAACAACCAAAAAACCCCCAATAATAAACAATATATACAAATTAAAAACACGGCTTAACACCTATTTGTGTAGCATTACATTATATTTGGTATTATAAGGCAACTAGAGATTTTAAGTATATGGAAGAGGTTGTGGATTGTGTGTAGATTATATGCAAATATTCCATTTTATATCAGGGGTTTGAGCATCCAAGGATTTAGGTATCTGTGGGGGAGGGTCCTGGAATCAGTCCCCCATAGGTACCAGGGATAATTGTATATATATATATGTGTATAAATATGTCTGTATATACTGTATTAATACATATAAACACATATATCTATATTTATATGTATAAACATACATAGAGAAAAATTGTGCTAGTTTTTGTCTTTTTCTTCTTTCCTTGAATTGACCTCACCTATAATGAAAGTTGGTGATTCTGATGCTCAACCTAACTTCTTTATTTAAATGCATTTACATATCTATGTTCTCAGTTAAAAGCAAAGAATGATTAATTTCCCTTATTTTTAGCAATCAGGAATCATTAAAATTAGAAAGACGTTAAATCATTGTACTCACATCCATGGCCAGTTTTATGATTATTCCCCTTGGCTCTCCAGGTACTTTGCTCCATCTCACTGTGAATTATTTGAGTTATTGGGTTTCCCATAATTGACATAATAAAACATTTTATGATGGAGTAGGGGGAGTCTTCTCAGCTGCTAGAACTTAAATGGTATGGGAGTATTTGAGTGTAGCTCAAGGCTCCTCTTTTGTTCGCAGTTCTCATGAACAAAGATGGAAAGCTTTCGGATATTAGTATTGAAGGACATTTGAAAGTCAAAAATGCACATGGTACTGTGCAAGAGTTCTCCAAGAGAAGCAACAAGACCTATCTCCAGGTACATGAGGCTCATGATTTAAAGTACAACCTCCACATTCTCAGCTTTCTCTTAGAAGTAGTCAGATTCTGCTTGGATTACTTCTGGAGGGCTTGGACCACTGTGGCCCTGCCAGCCAGCTGACTTATAGAGAAGGCAAATGATTTTCATGGTTAAATCTAGTCATTATTTTTTTGACAGAAAAACTTACTTTTAAACACATAGCTGTTCTTTAAAACATTGTTTCTGTTATTAAATGTTTGTAAGCCAGAAAACACTTCTTTCTTTTTAAAAGAATGAACTTTTATATTAAGTAACTATTTAGATTCTACGTAATTGTTTTTAAAACCATGGAATAATAATATCAAAGCTACAATAGCTACAATAGGGATACAAGACCTCCACAATACAAAAATACAGTTTGTTTTAAATCTATTCGGCATTGAAAAATGTTATAAAGTATCTATGGATGGCACGCTAAGATAATATTACAAAAAATAGGTTCAGATAAGCAAGGGTGGAGGTAGGCTGCAATACTCAAGGAAAACAGAGGAGGACATATAAGAGACTTGAGAAATTGGTAGGATTTAGTAGATAAGCAGCAAGGAATGGGCTGATGTTTTAAAAGGCAAGAAAATCATGAGCAAAGACAAGAAAATGATTTTTTCATAGCATGTTTTGTGGGATACATGGTCAGTATATCAGAGTCTTTCAAGTCAGGTAGTTCAGGTGGGAAGGGCTGGTCTATGGCATTGTCTGGATGCTCAGGTGAGGTGTTTGAGCTCCCACAGAAGCTGGTGCTGTATAAAGCATCTTTCACTTACAGTTTTAATCTACCTGTGTTATCTGTGACAACTGCATCCCAGAAAAAAGCAAAGGGTAGAGTGAGACTAGGGTTTTTGTGTATCCTGTCAGGTACTGTATAGATATGTGGTTTTTTAAAACACTGATTCTTAGTTACTCACTTTATGACTTATGCAAGTCAATCTCTCTGTAATTCTATTATACATAAAGTGAGGGTAACAATATCCTTATAACTATGTACCTACCTGCCTACCCTCACATCTAATAGACTAGGAAATTATTATTGTTATTATTTTTTTTTGAGACAGAGTCTCACTTTGTTGCCCTGGGTAGAGCCATGGTGTCACAGCTCACAGCAACCTCTAACTCTTGGACTTAAGCAATTCTCTTGCCTCAGCCTCTCAAGTAACTGGGACTATGCCCAACTGCAGACTAGGAAATTCTTAAGAGAGAATCTCCTTTGTGCTTAGCATATATAATGAACTAGAGGTCAGCTTGAGCTCCTAGAAAAATAACTTAGTCAGAACAGCTTAAAAAGCAGCCATATATTTTTCATAGATGGGCCCCAGAATGGTAGGGTTCTGGTAATGACGCTCTTCCTAGTTTGCAGGTGACTGCCTTCTTACTGTTTCTTCACACAGCAGAGAAAGAGCCTCTGATGTCTGTTTTCCTTCTCATACCATTATGGAGGCTCCATCCTTGTGATCTCATATAAAACTAATTAGCTCCCAAAGCCCTCACCCTTGGGGTTAGGGTTTCAACTTATGAATTTGGGGGAGGACACAAACATTCAGCCTATCAAAGAATTTGTCAAGTACTTGTTCAGTAGAAATTTGAGCAGGCTATATGTAGGATCAAATGACTTAACGAATACTGGAAAAAGTACTTTGTAGACAGCAGAGTAGTATATCATGAAGGAAAAGTTTCTTCCCTCTACGTCCTTCTCAAGTCTCTGTTGAATTGGTACTAAATTCTTGTCTGAGTAGAAAGTAATTTCCACCTCAAGTCCATGCTACTATACCTAATTAAGCAAGTCCATTTTAGCAGAAAAACTTTTGTGGGCTTAGCAAATGCATTTCACTTTTATCCCTGGTGTACAACTGGACATTTCCCTCCTCCTGCTGCATATGGGTAAGTTCTAGCTAATGTATTGATGGACATTACAGATGGACATAGATCCTAAATTCTCTAGGCATGGCCCTGGAAGTCCCCTGTAAGATGCTTCACATTCCTTGTTTCCTCATCTGCTGGCTGAATGACACCTGGTAACTCTCTTTTCTAGAGTGGCTGTAACAAAGTACTACTTTTATTTTCTTATGGTTCTGGGAGCTAGACGTCTGAGATCCGCGTCTGGGCATAGTGGGCTCTTCCTGAGGGCTGTGAGTCAAAGACCTGTTTCAGGCTTTCTTCCTTGTCTTTTAGATAGCCGTCTTCTCCCTGTGCCCTCATGTTGTTCTCTCTGTCATGATTGGATCAAAGTCCACTCTAATGACCATATTTTAATTTATTTACCTTTGTAAAGACCCTGTCTCCAAATACAGTCACATTCTGAGGTACTAGAGATTAATACTTCTGCAAATTTATTTTTAGGGATAGAATTAAGCCTACAACAGAAGCCATGTTTCAAAATTAGAGGGAGCCTAGATACCCACTCACCCTAACATGGATTGGCTGTGACATGAGCTAGAAGCCTTTATTTTATTTATTTATTTGAGACGGAGTCTCACTTTTTCACCCTTGCTACAGTGCTGTGGCATCACAGCTCACAGCAACCTCCAACTCTTGGGCTTAAGCTATTCTCTTGCCTCAGCCTCCCAAGTAGCTAAGGCTACAGTGCCAAGCCTAGAAACATTTATTATTTAATTCACTGAGTTTTTGGTGTGACTATAGTAGCTAGTGAAATTTGACAAACACAGTAATTGGGATGCTACATAATAAAAACCTAAAATGTGCAGGCATTGGCTTAGCAGTTGTCAGGAGTGGGAGTAGATAGCAAAGAAACTGCTATTAGAGGCTGAAAAAAATGGCATTCTGTATCATATAGTTGTGAATGGTTTGGTAAAACTATCACCTCTTATATTTTGGGAGAAAGATAGCATTGCTACTGACCAAATGATTCTAGAGGAAATGGTTTGAAAGAACCAAAGTGTTAATATGTACTGACTACTGTTGGCTGCATTTAAAAATATTTAAAAAATATTTTTTAAAAATAGATAAGATCAGGAATGAATTGCCATTTAGTAAGCAGAAATGAAAGTAATACAGTCTAGAAATCTGGGAACTTGAAGGGTTGGCAAAGGTGACATTTTCTTAGCCCCAATAAATAGGAAATAAAATTGAAAATAATACAAAAACTCATTAGGATCCAAGCATTTAATAAAGATCATATTAAGGATGTGTATTTCTATTGAAACTTGATGGCCTTAACATGATTTTCATTAAATTGAGATGGCAAGGCTCAGGGTGAGAAGGAAAAGGAAGCATATTTAAGAATTATATCTAGAAAAGAACTTTGGGGTGGTTACTTAGCTAATGGAGTGAACAATGAGTAAAGTAGATCAGAAGCATTCTATGCTTTTGAGGAAACTGTATTACCAAAGAAACTACAAACTATAAGCTTGGATGAAGAGCAAAACATCTTGACCATTCAAGCAGAAAGACAACTCTTGCTCTAGCAGGAAGGGCCTATATGTGTCTCATTATGAAAGTTTTGAAATACACAAAAATCAAGGAACATAAAATCAGTACCGATAAGCCAAGCAAGTTGAATCTTGCACAGATGAATCAGAAAGGACACTATTGACTGTGTTTCTTGGACCATGACATAGTCTGTCTCAAAACTTTCATAGTGACCTACATATAAGCTGTGTAATCTGCAAGAAGGGAATTCTCAGTGCCCACTTTGCACATGGCCAAAGAAGGTGATATACAATGAAGATGCTTCCGGAGGATAGAGACAGTGACCATAGATATCAAAGTAGGCTCCCAAAGAGATGACTCTTGCACAATAACATCCTGTCCTACCCCTCATTCCAGGACAGGAGACCCACACAGCTCATGTCCAACAAGATTTTAGAGTTGCTTTAACTAATGTCTGTTTCCTCTTCCCAAATGAGAGTGTCTTTGCTGGTCATTCTGTGCTCATTCTATCACTGAATGTTGGGAGAGTATATGTGTTCAGGGGCAGATAGCTTGTGCCTGTTTTTCATTCATGGTTTTCAAGAACTCGAGAAGATCTACCTGGATTTAATGGGGGCTCTAATCATTAGTCATTGATCCTGGTCTTTCAGTTGGCTTCAGTGGTTAAATGAGAGCTGAAGTTGTCATGAGGAAGTGGCAGTTTTATTCTGTGTATAGGAAGAAGGGATGAAACAGATATGAGGAGACCAGAAAGGCAGAGAAATTATTCTTCCCAACATCTGTTGCAGTTAGGTGAAGTAAGATAACTGAGGTCTGACCAGTGGAATGTAGGTGGAAGTGTAAAATGTTTCATAAATCCTCCACAATATGTCTTTCCCCATCTTTTGGTTGGATGATGTCAGGGTGGCCTCCATCCCACTGTTGAAGAGTGAAGAGAATGGGTCCCTGAACGAGCATGTGGAGCAGAGTCAAGCCCCTTACACTCCTAATCCTTTACTTCTCCCGTGCCCCAACCAGCTCTCCCTGAACAATGATATAAACAAGAAATGCTTAACGTTGTGGCTGGATCATGACACTGTTTCTCTAAGAAGCTCTGGTAGTATTTCATTATCTACAAAATAATCCCACATTCTTGAATTTAGCATTTAGTGGTCCTGATCCATTTAGCCCAACCTATAATTTTAGTCTCTTCCTGTATGCTCCTGCCATATGAGTTTTCTCTGTAATATCACCTTGACTATTACTGCTATAGGTTGCTAATAAAGATTCTCAATTACTGGCCAATGGACTGTCTATCTCAGAGGAAACACTCTCATAGTTATTGTGCTTCTCATAATCTATTTGACAGTGTACAAAGCAATCTCTTTTTGTGGATGGGAATTAGAACAGGCTAACTTGTAGGAGCTTTAAAAACAATAGATTCCTGGGTGTTTTAGGGACTGCCAAAGCAAAATGTGCAGGGGTGGAGTTTTTCTCAAGCAATTCTGATAGGCAACAGGTTTGGGAACTACTGACAGACCAGGTATTAAATAGGTACTCCAGATGATACTACCAAGGGAAGGAAAAAGAAAATATCATTATGAAATTAAGGATGATTTCTTTGAGTCAGTATGTTTACAAAAAGTTAGATACACTATGATCTAGGGCTTGAAAAGAAAAGTTCCCTTATTTCTGTAGGATGTTTATCATTGGGAAGAATGTGAAAAAAGGGAAAGTAACTTCCTTAAAGTAGATAAATTGTTAAAACATACATTACATTTAAACTGCACTATGATAAATGTCATATCTAGCAAGTAAGAGAGCATATGTGCTCAGGAAAACTACGCTTTTAACAGACAAGAGACAAAAGCACACTGGCAAGTGATTAATGCAGGAAGATGAGAGGAGGCGAAATGACAAAGGCATTTGTATCCAACTGGCTTCATAAGCCAACTGGCCATCCTGTCAAGTGGGGAAGTGAGAGAGGAAAGAGCCATTAAAGATTCCACTCTCTCTGGCCTAGACCGTATGTTTCTGCCCTGAATGAAGAAAGAAAAACAGCACTGAATAGCTCATAATAACAAATGAACAAACTGGTAGTAGAAAGAATGACGACTTAGAATAGCGTCTCTATTCTGACCTCGGCATATGAATAGGAAAATTATATCCATTCTGCTTTTGTCCTTGGCTTCAGCAATTGGAAAGCCATTGAAAGGCCAACCTTGAGGACTTTAAGGTAGGATTCAGGCACCTTGGGAATGTCATATTTTGAGATATTAGCAAAGATTTAGATCCAAATGATTTTTTGTGACATTTTCCCCCCTCTAACTATGAGAATAATCATTTCAAGGAATTCCACATCTTGAAAAGGGTTAACAACATAGTGTTTTGAAACCAGATCTGGTCTGTTTTTCAAGCTGTGCTGTATTTAGAGATATATTTAGTTCTGCAGATGTCTTGAGTCTGTCATTGGAATTGGACTTTCCCATCAAAACCAGACACTGCTTCTTGAGGAGTCAGAATTGGATGTTCAATGCTACTCAGTAGGATCATTTTCATTTTGTCTCCCACTGTGATGCAGCACTGCAGCAAAATAATGATGTAGTTATTCTTTTTTGGTCTGTCCCTAACAAGTCATCTCCCATTGGTTGTGCAATACAGGTTGTAGCGTTTTTATTTGGGCAGTGTCTTGAATAAGAAACGTGTTCAGGATTTGTGTAATTTAGTCTCAAAGTTTTATAAAAAGCATAGAAGTAGAAATTAAAAATTATGCACAGGAAATTTATTTATATTCGTTCCAGACAAGAGTTGTTACAAATGGGGTGAGGGAGGGAATGTGATGTAAAAGAGAAAATTGTTCAAGGTTCTGGTGGTTCAAAATTCTATAACTAGTCAAGGGATGGGGACCCAAGACCTGAGGAACTCCAGGTTGTATCTGAGGTAAGAATAAACAAACACAGAGATCACTCTCTTTTAAACTGAGAACTGAATTGTTAAGTGCTCTAACAATCATTGAGTGTGGCAAAAAACCTGGCATATATCTCATCTGATTGAATAGATTTTAAAGAAATCATTCAGGGTAAAATGGTTTTCTATTGCTATTGTGTTGTTTTGTCCAATTTTTCTCCCAAAGGTGTGATTTACATAACAAAGTTAGCAGAAAATTTCCAGGCCTAATTATCACTTTCAAAATAGAACCTGGAAATCAGCCATTGGTAACTGAAGATTACAGATTGTTTTTTAAAAAAGAAAATCTTGAGTTCAGCTCAAATGTTACCCTTAAAATTGGATTGTATTATTTTGCCACATCAAATCGAATGCCTTTTGGCATCAAAGAAAGCAGCTCCCAAGCTAATTCATAACTCAAGTGCTGTCAGTTTAAGGTATACTAAAGCTTTAGCTTTTTTAAAGTTAAAAAAATAAAAGACAATTGTGTCTATTTTGTTTCTAATGACAATTTGCTCATGTGGTTTTCTACAGTCTTTTTCTACTTTGTAAAGACCAAGACAATAGGTAAAAACCAAAAATATGTTTTTTTTCTTCAAACTATGCTCTATTATAGAGATATAGAGGTGGTTAAGAGCTTAGGGTCTGAGCTCAGTTGCCTGAAGTTATATTCCATTTCTCTCTTAAGTAAAAAGATTTTTCCTAAAATATTTGGATAGTAACCTAACTTAATTCTGTAGTTTGATTAATAAATAATAAATATACTTACAGGGACCAAGACATTGTGCTAATATCTATGGTCAAAGGGATAGTGGTGATTAAGGTGGTCATACATATAAATAAATATACTCTACAATGCTGATCCTATTCTACAGAAATTTAGAGGTTTTTGGTAATTTTATCTCCATCACAAACCATTAAGAATCTAACATGCTTATTGTACTTCGAGTAGGAAAAAAACTGTGTTGAGCTATTGTCTTTGATAGCAACTGTAGTTATTGACCTTAATTATAAAGTTGGGTTCTGAGATCTCCAGCAGGATTATGAATATGATATTTGGAATGCTGTAAGTTCCAGTGTTGTTGGAGAGTCCCAGGAAGCCCTGCCTCCAGAGCACAGTGGATGAAACTCCTCTGTTCACACTTTGAAATTTTATTGATCACCTATTGTAAAAACAAATGCCATGTATTCAACCAGGATAAAAAAGGAGAATAAGACAGACTTCTTTTGAAGGAACTTGTGGACTAAGAGCAGCAATGATATTAACACAGCTGCCATCTATTGGGTGATTACTACATATCTTGATTTCATTGTTTTCTTTAATCCACATAAAAATCCTTCTAGGTAAATATTTATCCCTGTGCCCATTTTGGAGATGAGGAAAATGGGGCCTAGAGAAATGATGGAACTTGAAAATATTTGAAATATAGTATGAATCTTGCTAAAATAGAAAAATATGCAAATAAACTATAATGGAATTACATTTTATAGCTAATTGAATGGCTGCAGTGCCTATGGTATACTGAGCCTCATGTTATCTTTCATGAATAGTGTACATATAAGGTCTGACTATTAAGTTTGCAAACTTACCACCTTGCACTTATGTTTGCAACACTATACAAACAACCTGGTAAGAGTTCATAACCTTGGGCTATAAGATGTTTTCATGTCCACATGTGATGTTTATTACTATTGTGTGTTTTTGTGCCCTCACCAGAATGTTGGATCTTGAATTAAAGCAATGAACAAATATTAAATTTCCTGTTAACATTGGAAAGAGTGGAAGTGAAATCAGGACATGTTAATACAAGTTTATGGGAATAATGTCATGAAGAAAACAGCAGTGTACAAAGGGATCAGACATTTTTCTGAGGACAGAGAAAGCATCACTGATGAAGAGAGGTCAGGGCAGCCAGCAGAACTGATGAAAACATTGCATAAATTCATCAAATTGTGTGTCAAAATCATTGGCTGACAGTGAGAAGCATAGCAAACCAAGTGAACATTGATAGAGAAACAGAAAAATCTTAACTGAAAATGTTGGCATGAGAAAGATGTGTACCAAAATGGTCTCATAGGAGCTCTCTGATGAACAAAAGCAAAAGGAGAGTCAGTTTGCCAAGACATTTTGGAGAGGAAGGACAATGTTTTGGGCCATGTTATTGCTGGTCATGAAACACGGGCATACCAATGTGAGTCTGAAACAAATGTCTAAGTGCACACAATGGAAGTCAGCCAATTCTCCACAACCAAAAAACTTCCATCAGTCTAAAACAAAAGTCAAAATGCTATTTTTGATATCAGTGGGATTGTTCATTATGAGTTTGTACCCACTGGACAAGCAGTTAACCAAGTTTATCATTTGGAAGTGCTGAAAAGACTACATGAAAAAGTTAGATGAAAACAATCTGAACTTTTCACCAACTCATGGCTCTCGCATCATGACAATGCACCATTTCACACAGCACTGTCTGTGAGAGTTTTTAGCTAGCAAAAAAGTAACTTCATTGGAATACTATCCCTACTCACCTGATCTGGCTCCCAGTGACCTTTCTTTTTTTTCCCCCAAAGATAAAGAAAATATTGAAAGGAAGACATTTTGGTGACATTCAGGACATCAAAGGTAATATGATTATAGCTCTGAAGTCCATTCCAGCAAAAGAGTTCTAAAATTACTTTGAAGAGTGGAGTAGGTGCTGGTGTCAGTGCATGGTACTCCTAAGGGGAGTACTTCAATAGTGACCATAGTGATATTCAGCAATGAGGTATGTAGCATTTTTTCTAGGATGAAATCTCAACTGTAACTGTCAGACCTCATTTATATGTATTTAATTTAATTCTAATAATATTACCCTAAAGATATGTGTAAGTACCCCTAGTTTACAGAAAAGGAATCAGTGAGATTAAGAGCCAGAAGTATCAGAGAAGTTAAGTAAATTCCCCTTGATTCCTCAGTTTGTAGTCATGAAGTAAGGAATTTACATCTGTGTCTTTCTGGTTTCAAAACACAAGTTCTCTCCGCCACATCAAGTGGTCTGTGTAAGATGAAGAAAGGAGAGGCCCTGTGCTAGAGATAGGGCCAGATCATGGTGAACCTTGTGGGTGGTGAGCAGCCATTTCAAGATTTTGGCAAAGGAATATTAGATTTGTATTTCAAAAAAAGCAGTAGCAATTAAGAATGGTTCTGGCTCAGTGCCTGTAGCTCAGCGGCTAGGGTGCCAGCCACATACACTGGAGCTGGCAGGTTTGAACCCAGCCTGAGCCTGCCAAACACCAATGCCAACTACAACCAAAAAATAGCCAGGCATTGTGGTGGGCACCTGTAGTCCCAGCTATTTGAGAGGCTGAGGCAAGAGAATCACTTAAGCCCAAGAGTTTGAGGTTGCTGTGAGCTTTGACACCACGGCACTATACCAAGGGCACCATAGAGAGACTCTGTCTCAAAAAAAAAAAAATAGGAAGAATGATTCTATCTTAAAAAGTTTTATAAATTAAAAGTACTGTGCTACT
>CAUYRH010043504.1:0-45582 GCA_963574655.1 Perodicticus potto | reverse complement strand
GGGCTATAGCCAATTTCTGGAGTTTTCTTTGGATGTCTGGGGCCGCTTGAGGGATAAATTTGTCTTTTTAAAAAAATCTGGCCCTCTATGGAGTCAGGTGTCAATTGGGTGTGTTTTCTCATTGCCTCCCTAAGCCTCTCTCCCTCTCTCTCTCTTTTTTTTTATTATTAAATCATAGCTGCATACATTAGTGCAGTCAAGGGGTACAATATGCAAGTCTCACACACAATCTGAGATCTTTTCATCAAACTGTTTAATACAGCCTTCATGGCATTTTCTTAATTACTGTATGAAGGCATCACCTAGCTATTTTTTGTTGCAGTTTGGTGGGGGCCGGGTTTGAACCCACCACCCTTGGTATATGGGGCTGGCGCCCTACACACTGAGCCATAGGGCCTACCCATAATTTTATAATTTTAAACAGATGACTGTTTTCACATCTGTGCAAAGAATTAGATGCACCAAACAATACTCTGCTATTTCACAATGAAGTGAGATGGTTGTCAAGAGGAAAAGTTTAAACATGTTTTTGAGCGTCATGATGAACTCAGAATGTTTTTTAATCAGAAAGCAAGACGGCATTTTGAAGCACTTCTCAGCAATCAAAGTGAACTGCAGAAAATAGCTTACTTGGTTGACGTCTTTGCCATTTGAATGAGTTAAATTTATCACTGCAAGAACCAAATGCAACATGCCTTGATTTGTCCGAAAAGATTCCATCATTCCAAATGAAAATTTAGCTTTGGCAAAAAAAAAATTTGAATAAAAATAAAATTTATATGTTGCCTACCTTATCTGCTTTCTTTGAGGAACATGACATTTAACCAAACAAAAGGATTACGATGATAATTTCTGTGAAAGAATCCTTGCGCATGCTTGCAGACAAAATTTCATCATACTTTCTAAATCTACATGACACCCCATTTGCACTGGCCAGAAGCCCATTCACAAAGTTGAAGATGTTCCTGATACAGCACAAGAGGAGTTTATTGAACTTATTAACAGTGATGCAGTGAGAACTGATTTCTCTACAATGCCAGTTACAAAATTCTCAATCAAGTGTTTGTAGTCATAACCTGTTCTGTCTGAGACTGTGTTAAGCCTTCTTCCATTTCCAAAAACATATCTTTGTAAAACAGGGTTTTCTATCTCGTTGGTTTTCAAGTCTAAATACATAAGGAGGGTGGTGCCTGTGGCTCAGTGAGTAGGGCGCCAAGCCCATATACCAAGGGTGGTAGATTCGAACTCGGCCCTGGCCAAACTACAACAAAAAAATAGCCAGGTGTTGTGGCAAGTGGAAGGCTGTTGTCCCAGCTACTTGGAAGGCTGAAGCAAGAGTACCAGCTAAGCCTAAGAGCTGGAGGTTGCTGTGAGCTGTGATGCCATAGCATTCTATTGAGGGCAACAAAATGAGACTCTGTCCCTAAAAAAATAATAATAAAAATAAATAAATACAGAAGTAGACTTGTTGTAGAAGATGATCTTCATTGTGGTCTTACAACAACTGCTCTGAGAATTTCTGATCGTGAGAAAGATGCAATCTCAACCTTCACACTGATGTTGGCTTTTTATGCATACTGTCAAAAAATGTAGCAATGTAGTCTACTGTTGTTATATTAAGACTGTTACCCATGCTACATCATGCTTCAAGACAAAATTTCATTTATTTCTAATTAGAAATAAATTCTTCACAAAATATAATTACATATTGTTTTTGTGATTAATCACTATGCTTTAATTATGTTCAATTTGTAAAAAAGAAAATACACCATGCATATCAGATATTTACATTATGAATCACAACAGCAAAATTACAGTTATGAAGTAGGAACAAAAATAATTTTATGGTTAGGAGTCAACATAACATGAGGAACTATATTAAAAGTCACAGCATTGTGATGGTTGAGAACCACTACTATAAGCCAATAGTAAATAACTGGAGAGAGAAACCAATAAAATAAAACACATGGGAATAAACTTAACTAAAGAAGTGAAGAATGCCATCAACTATTCAACATAGGGCTGGAAGTTCTAGCCAATACCATTAGGCAAGAGAAGGAAATAAAGGGCATCCAAATGGGAGCGAAGGAGGTCAAACTCTCCCTCTTTGCTGATGATATGATCATATACTTAGAGAACCCCAAAGACTCAAACACAAGACTCCTGGAAGTCATCAAAAAATAACAGTAATGTCTCAGGATATAAAATCAATGTTCACAAGTCAGTAGCCTTTGTATACACAAATAAAAGTCATGATGAGAGGCTAATTAAGGATGCAACTCCCTTCACCATAGCTTCAAAGAAAATGAAATACCTAGGAATATACCTATCAAAGGAGGTGAAGGACCTCTATAAAGAAAATTATGAAACCCTAAGAAAGGAAATAGCAGAGGATATTGACAAATGGAAGAACATACCATGCTCATGGCTGGGAAGACATTGTTAAAATGTCTATGTTTCCCAAAGCAATCTACAGATTCAGTGTCATCCCTATTAAAATATCAACATCATACTTTCAAGCTTTGGAAAAAATGATTCTGCATTTTGTATGGAACCAAAAAAAAAAAAAAAAACAAAAACAATACAGCTAAGGCAATTCTTAGTAATAAAAACAAAACCAGGGGCATCACCATACCAGATTTTAGACTGTACCACAAGACCATAGTGGTCAAGACAGCATGGTACTGTCACAGAAGTAGATATTTGGAATTGAATTTAAAAAACGGGAAATGTAACTAACATCTTATATCCACCTAATCTTTGATAAACCAAACAAGAACATATACTGGAGGAAAGACTCCCTACTCAATAAATGGTGCTGGGAGAACTGGATATCTAAATGTAAAAGACTGAAACTGGACCCATACCTTTCTCCACTCACAAAAATTGATTCAAGATGGATAAAGAACTTATATTTAAGGCATGAAGTGATAAAAATCCTCAAAGAAAGTATAGGAAAAACACTGGAAGCTATCAGCCTGGGGAAAGACTTTATGAAGAAGATTGCTGTGGCAACTACAACAACAACAAAAATAAAAAAATGGGACTTAATTAAACTGAAAAGCTTCTATACAGCCAAGGAGACAACAACCAAAGCAAATAGACAACCTACACAATGGGAAAAGATATTTGCATATTTTGAATCAGACAAAAACTTGATAACTAGGATCTATAGAGAATGCAAATTAATCCACATGAAAAAAGTCAACAATTCTATTATATCAATGGGCAAGAGACATGAATAGAACCTTCTCTAAAGAGATAAATGGCTAGCAAACATGAAAAAATGCTCATCATCCCTAATTATTAGAGAAATGCAAATCAAAACCACCCTGAGATACCATCTAACTCCAGTGGGAATGGCCCACATCACAAATTCTCAGATGCTGGAATGGATGTGGAGAGAAAGGAACACTTTTACACTGCTGGTGGGACTACAAACAAATACAACCTTTTTGGAAGGAGACGTGGAGAACCCTCAAAGAACTCAAGCTAGACCTTCCATTTGACCCTACAATCCTATTACTGGGCATCTGTCTACCCAGAAAGAAAGGACACTTGCATTAGATTGTTTATTGCAACTAACTCCACAATCACCAAAATGTGGAAACAGCCTAAAAGGCCCCCAACCCAGGAATGGATTAAGAAACTGTGGCTACCATGGAATACTATTCAGCCATTTAAAAAGATGAAGACTTTACAGCCTTTGTATTAACCTGGATGGAAATGGAACACATTATTCTTAGTAAAGCATCATGAGAATGGAGAAACGTGAATCCTATGTATTCAATTTCGATATGAGGACAATTAATGACCTAGTATACAGTGAGGGATGGGAGAAGAGGAGAGCAGAGAGAGAGAGAATAAGGGAGAGGTGGGGGAAAGGGAAAGAAAGAGCAGAGAGAGGAAAGAGGGAGAGGGCAGGGTCTCAGCGTGTGACACACCTCTTGGGGGCAAGACACAATTGGGTTTTTTTTTTGTTTTTTACATACAGTCTCATTTTGTGACCTTTGGTAGAGTGCTATGGCATCACAGCTTACAGCAACCTCCAGCTCTTGGGCTTAGGCAATTCTTTTGCCTCAGCCTCCCAAGTAGTTGGGACTAAGGCACCTGCCATGATGCCTGGCTATTTTTGTTGCAGTTTGCCCAGGGCTGGGTTCAAACCTGCCACACTTGGTATATGGGGCTGGCATCCTACTCACTGAGTCACAGGTGCCACCCAGGCAAGACACAATTGTAAAAGAACTTTACCTAACAAATGCAATCAGTGTAACCTGGTTTCTTGTACCCTCAATGAATTCTAAACAATAAACAAACAAAAAAAAGGTGAAGAATCTGTATAAGGAAAACTGGAAAACATTGATGAAAGAAATTGAAGAGGACACAAAAAATGGAAAGATATACCAGCCTCATGGCTTTGAAGAATCAATGTTATCATAAAATGTCCATTCAGTGCAAAGCAATCTACAGATTCAATGCAGTGACCATCAAAATAGTAATTATAATCTTCACAGAAATAGACAAAATAATTCTAAAATTTATACAAAGCCACAAAAGACCCTGAATAACCAATGCCAACCTGAGCAAAGGAGGAAAACTGAAGAAATTACAATACCTGACTACAAATCCTACTACAGAACTGTAGTTACTAAAACAACATAATAATGGCATAAAAATAGACAAGCAGACAAATTAATAACAAGTAGTTCTTGTAACTCTTGGTTCAGAGTGATGGAAAAGAAAACATCTTTTAAATATAAGACCATTCTTAGCTAAGTTTGCCAGTCAGAGTTGTTAAGCAGCTTTTTAAAATTGGAAACTATTGGATGGTTGTTTTCTACAATTTGGTTAATGGATTTCCAGTTCTGAACCTATATATATTCTACTGGCATGATGGGTGTATGTTACAAGACTAGCAAGGTCCAAACTGAATATAAGTGGACAAGAAAGGTTGGATTCCTGTCATCCCTTCCCCTCAGGCTTTTGCTTTAAATATGGTGGTGCCCTACTCAATTAACTTACAATGATGCATTTCTAAGTGAAACTGGCAAAAACTATATACAGCACCTTCTCTATCTGTATGTAGTTTATACATAATAGTATACAGCTACATGTAGATTATATGTAAAATTTTGTTGTTGTTTTTTTTGTAGAGACAGGGTCTCACTTTATTGCCCTCGGTACAGTGCCATGATGTCACACAGCTCACAGCAACCTCCAACTCCTGGACTTAGGCAATTCTCTTGCCTCAGCCTCCAGAATACCTGGGACTACAGGCACTTGCCATAGTGCCTGGCCATTTTTTTGTTGCAGTTCGGCCGGGGCCGGGTTTGAACCCACCACCCTCGGTATATAGGGCCGACGCCCTACTTGATGAGCCATAGGCGCCGCCCAGATTATATATAAAATTGTATAATCTGTTCTAGGAAATATCAAGGGCAAACAGCAAATAAAGAAACATCACTTAAGAAAATATACAAAAGTTTAGTCAGAAAAGCCAGACTATAAGACATTTGAATCAACACTATCCTTTCCTATTTACTCCTAGGTTAACAAGGAAAGCCTAGCAGGCACCTGTAGTCCCAGCTACTTGGGAGGATGAGGCAAGAGAATCGCCTAAGCCCAAGAGCTGGAAGTTGCTGTGAGCTGTGATGCCATGGCATTCTACCAAGGGCAACAAAGTGAGACTGTCTCTCCAAAAAAAAAAAAAGGAAGTCTACTGCATCCAAGAATATAGACTTTTCTATTTCCTAGCCTGGCCCTCCAGGGTTATTCCTTTCTGGGAGGACCATCTGTGTTTCTTATTTTGCCCCTAATTATCTGTTGCTGAGGCGAAGTCTCTGTGAATGTGGTTGAGAAGTACAGATCTTCCACACAATCTCTCCTTATGGAATGAAAATTTTCTCATAAATCTAGTATCCTAGAGAACATTAGGGCTCTCAGGAGCCTTTCTGTAATTGATATGGTGGTGCCTTTATACAAGTAAAGACAAGCTAACTTCTTCTCTGATAAACCTATCAAGAATTTATCTCCTATAGGGGAAGTATCACTGAGAAGAAACTTGCCATTGTCTATGTTCCACTCTATCCTTTTGGAGCTTTGGTGAAAGACTTTTCTTGAGACTATAAAAGAGAGAGATCCTCATTTTTTCTTTTTCTTTTTTTTTTTTTTTTTGTAGAGACAGAGTCTCACTATAGAGTGAGAGTAGAGTGCCGTGGCATCACACAGCTCATAGCAACCTCCAACTCCTGGGCTTACGCAATTCTCTTGCCTCAGCCTCCTGAGTAGCTGGGACAACAGGCACTAGTCACAACACCTGGCTTTTTTTGTTGTTATTGTTGTTGTTGTTGTTGCAGTTTGGCTGGGGCTGGGTTTGAACCTGCCACCCTCGGTATATGGGGTCAGTGCCCTACCCACTGAGCAACAGATGCTGCCTCCTGATTTGTTTTTAATGAAATACTTTAAGGAGCAATAGATAGTAAAGAAATACAAATTTAAATACACTCTCAAGAACAATAGAGATTGTAGAGACTGGAAATTGGGAGGAGATTCATTGAGTAACCAAATTAAGACACCCGGGGGAGCTTCCTTGGTATGAGAATAAAAATCCAACACTGACCTCTGAAACTATTTTTTAATGAGCCATAATGTAATTAAATGTATATGTAGAAGCAATTTATTTTCAAGGCACAAAAAGCACAGTGTAGAAAAAGAAGAAAACCATTTCACCAAAACTATTGTCATCTCAGTGTAACAGGAGGTACGCTCAAACCTGTGTCTTCCTGAGAAACAGCAGAGGCTACACACTGGTGAATGGTAGAACAACAACAATAAAAAAGATTTCAATAAAAGATTCAGTCATTCTCTGAATATTAGTTGTGACTATTAATCAGAAAAAACAGGCCCAAAGTTTGCAGAGGAGAATTAGTACCCCAGGTTACCACAAAATATAATCTAAAATGTCTAGATTCCAAAAGAAAAGTATGAAGTATGTAAAAAAAAAAAACATATATATATATTGTGTATGTGTGTGTGTATATATATATATAAGAGTATACCACTTCCTTTGAGAAAAAAAAACAACAGAGCAGCTATTGCCTAAGAAAGAGACTCTCTGGATCATATTTATCAAAAAAGAAGTTTTATAGCCTATGATGAGTATGTTTAGAGAAATAAAATCACAAAGTAATTAAAGGAAGGTCTGGTGGCAATACCACATCAAATAGGAAATAATAATAAAAATATAAAATATTTAGGACAGCGCCTGTGGCTCAAAGGGGTAGGGTGCTGGCCCCATATGCTGGAGGTAGCAGGTTCAAACCCAGCCCTGGCCAAAAACTGAAAAAATATATATGTATATGTATATAAAATATTTAAAAGTATACTAAAATTTATTAAGTTAAAAAACTATAAGTAAAATGTAAATTGCATTAGATGGTCTGAATAGGACATTTGAACAAGTAAAAGAAAGAATAGTAAATTTGAAGATATAGCTATGTTGTTTATTCAATGTGAAGAATGCAAAAAGAAAAAAAAAATCTCTGCTCTCCCTACCTCCCCCCTCTCCCCTGCCATTTACAAACTGGCCCTACAGATCACTCATTAAAGAAATTTCTTGCTGATTCCTCATAAGTAAGGACATGCAAATTGTAACTCTGTATAATATCTAAAACTAAAGTCTGCTGAATTCCACATTAATAAATTATTAATTTATTATTCCACAATAATAAATTACAAGCTTATCTTGACAGTTAACAAAACTGGAGATACATAAAATCAGACATGTTCCACCTACTCAAGGTCAGTTACACAACCTATGCTTCCTTTACTCCCTTTTTCTCTTCTAGTTTCTCTTATCTTATATAAAATTTAGATTTTCTGGGCCTCACAAGAATGAAACTACCTTGTTTTATCAGTCACTCTGGCTTGTTTCTGTCTCTCTGCATTCCATTAATTGCTGAAGCTCCCAAATTTTCATTTGGAGGAACAGCCATAAGTCTGTCTATGGTTTTTATTTTTTTCAAGCACATTCTCAAATACACTTAATAATCTCCTATTTATTAAGGTTTTTCATGAGTTATTTATTTGGGTCAACAAATTATGACAACAAAATGACCCCTCAGAATAGATTTTCCTATGACTTGCACTGTTTTCTCTCATCAGGGACAAGGTACCAGCAAAGGATTTACTCTAATTCACAGTGAGTTTCGCTAAGGTCAAAGGTGATAGCTCTTGAAATTCCTCAATATCCAAAAACTTTTGGTTTGGGATCCAATGTTTGCTTTGCTGAAATACTAATATTTATTTCAAAATATTAAGAAGATACAAATGTTTTTGATACATGAAGGCTTTTGTAATGCTTGTCTCAGGGCTGTAAGTGAGCTTGTCTTCCAAATAGAGTTCATTGTACCCACAGGTAGACTTTTACACTTCTCATTCTCCGCTTCTTCCTTTCTTGATTTCCAAGGTCTTTTACTTCCTTCTGTGCAAGTATGCCTCTTGGTTCCAATTTATTAGAGAATACATATGATGTGTGTTTTTCCACTCTTAGTTTTTTTTAAATAATCATATCTAGTTACAGCTAACTTGCTCTAAAAGGTATTAACTTCTCCCATTTTTTTTTTGAGACAGTCTCACTATATCACCTTCAGTAGAGTGACATGATGTCACAGCGCACAATAACCCCCAAACTCTTGGGCTTATGTGATTCTCTTGCCTCAGCCCCAGAATGCAGGTGCCCACCACAACACCCAGCTTTTTTTTGTTGTTGTATTTGTCACTGTTTAGCTGGTTTGCATTGGGTTCGAACCTGTCAGCCTGGATGTACTTTGCTGGTGCCCTAACCACTGAGCAATGGGCGCTGAGCCCAAACTTTGTCCCTTTAATTGGGAGGGACACATTAGGGTGATAATATATACTTTGTTCCTTCATTTGGATTCTCTTTGAACATATGAATGTCATAATAGACTTTTAAGTACACATTAATAAATATATGTATTTAAACACTAACTTTGGTTGTGCTTATTTGAATGAATATTTGGAGCCAAGTATGTACTATGAAGCCAGAGAACTGGATTACTAGTTCATTCCACCAATTTTATTGATTTCCCAGTATATGCTACAGAGATATGGTTGTCAATAAGTAATAGTAGTCCTGTCCTTCAGTGTTCTCCACTAGTTACAAGATGCCCTTTCTTTTCATCTAATTCTGACTGTGAATATTTTCCCAAATGTATCTACCATGATTACATTTAAAACCTTCCAAACTCAATAATAAGTGAACTTTGATGAAAACCAACTGACTCTTTGCATTGCATAAAATATTTTATTACCATAGAAAGATTGGGAATGCTAAGTCTTGCCTATTATCTTCTGAGAATTATTTCCAAGGAATACACAGATCCAAGAAGAACTAAATGGAAAGTGTTTTAAATATATTTTTAAAATAAAAATTCTGTATATAAAAGAGTTATTTAAGAAAATGTAAAAGCCCATGTGTAGCTTTAAGAATATACCAAGCAAGGCAGAAGAAAGAATTTTAGAGCTCTAATTATCTCTTTGGAATTAACACAGTCAAAAAAAAATAAGAAAGAAAGAAAAATCAAGAATGAGCAAAGCCTAAGAGAAATAAAGAATCATAGGCTTCCCAGAGGCTAAATTAAAGAAAAATACCAAGGTCTAGAATGCCCATTTAAGGCAAAAAACTAAGGAAAACTTTCCTGGTCCTGCTTAAGTTTTAGACATACAGCTACAAAAACTCCATGAACACCTGTAAGATTCGTGGCAAAGACAGAATCACTAAGACATATAGTAATCATATTGGCCAAAATCAATATGTAGAAACTCCAGGGTGTTGTAAGACAAAAACATTACATACCTTGCAAAGGAAAACTCTTCAGACTAACTGAAGTCATGGTGGCAGAGCTATCCAGAGCTACAGGGATTCAGTCATTACCCTACTGTATCCAAAAGGCAGGAAATGCAGTAAACAATTCTTATGGAGCCATAAGATGTAATTACATTCACCCTGTTGGCTTTTAGACTTACTTGGGATAGTTACTCATTTGTTCATGATTATTTCTCCTTTTTAGAATGGAAATGTCTATCCTACGCATGTCCCATCATTGCATTTTTGAAGTAGATAATTTGTTTGATTTCACAGGCTCACTAGTGGAGGGAACCTGCCTCTTAGGAAAAATTATGTCTGAGTATGACTCATACCTGATTTAGATGACACTCTGGACTTTGGACTTCTGAGTTGGTGCTGGACTGAGTTAAGACTTTAGGGGTGTTAGGATATAGTGCATGTATTCTGCATGAAAGCAGAACATGAATTTTTGATGCCAGGGGCAGAATGCAACAGTTTGAATGCAACTCTTAAATGCAATAGTGTTGAGAGGTGAGAAATTTAAATAATGATTACATCATGAATGCAGAATGAATGGATTGCTATCTTTATTATAGAAGTAGGTTTGTTACCATGGGGTTGGGTTTGTTACAAAAAAATATATAAGAGTTTGGCCTCCTTTTATTCTCTTTCTTGTTCTTCCTTCATCTCTTCCTTTCTTTTCCTTTTTTCCTCCTTGCTTCTAACTCTTCTGTCATGGGATGATGCAGCAAGAAGAGTCTTACGAGATGTCAGAACCTTGATTTAGACTTCATAGCCTCCAGAACTATGAGAAATATATTTCTGAGTTTTTAAAATGTAAATTGTACATAGGTATAATATTATTGCAGCACAAAATAAACTTAAGACACTGGGCCATGCCACCATCAGGTCAACCCTAGTAGCTTGAAGCTTTAGTCAATTCCTGACATTGGGCTGGCCCTAGTCATCAGGTTACCTATTCAAGAAGCCAGTCTTGGCTTGACTTTATGGATGCACATTCCATAACTACTCTGGATTCCAGCTCAAGGCAGAACCAAGTCATCACTGATAGCTCCAACCTTCAGATCTGCCATAGAGCCAGATCAGTACCTGGCTTCAGGTTCTAGCACTACTGATATAGATTCTATACCCATACAATGCAGAGCTGATCCCCATTAAGCTAGCCCTCACAGCCCTACAATCTAGTATATCTAGGGCCCATGTTTAGCACAGCAGATCCAGGTCTAACCCTAGCATTAGACCTGTCCCTACTGATCCAAGATCCAGTCTCACACATGCAACCCAACTGTAGGCTGTAACCCCAAGATTCAGATCAGTACTTTTGTATCTAGCATTCACATTCCCACTCTCCCTGCAAGCTGAAGGGACACAGTCTAAAGACAAGCCAGTCATCTATTAGTATGGTTCCTAACTGAGATCCAAGGAGATCAAAGAAAATAAATGGAATAAAAAGCAGATTTTAGGTCAGGTGTGGTGGCTCACACCTGTAATCCTTGTACTCTGGGAAGCCATGGTAGGAGAATTGCTTGAGCTCCTGAGTTCGAGACCAGCTGAGTCACAGTGAGATTCCAGCTCTAAAAGTAGCCAGGTGTTGTGGCAGGCACCTATAGTCCCTGCTACTTGAGAGGCTGAGGCAACAGAATTGCTTAAGCCCAAGAGTTTGACATTGCTTTGAGCTATGACACCAAGGCACTCTACTGAGAGTGATAAGTGAGACTCTGGCCAGGCACGGTGGCTCACACCTGTAATCCTAATACTCTGGGAGGCTCAGGAGGGTTGACTGCCTGACCTCACGAGTTTGAGACCAGCCTGAGCAAAAAAGCGAGACCCTGTCTCTACTAAAAATAGAAAAACTGAGACAAGAGGATCACTTGAACCCAAGGGTTGGAGGCTATGATGCCACAGCACTCTACCCAGAGTGACAGCTTGAGATTCTGTCTCAAAAAAAAAAACTGATTTTATCAGAAACTGCTAATATTTCTGCCTATTTTATTTATACATTGGCTCTCAGTAACACACAATTTGGGTAAGCAGGGGATAATGGAAGAGGGTGGAGAATAGGAAGGAAGTAGCAGGGCAGAAGTTCAAGAAGAATCTAATTTAAATATTTTGTTTTGAAAATTCCCCAAACATGGCCTAACTTATAAAAGACCTCTGTCATGAAGTGCAAATGAATGAAAACATAATCTTTGTCATTTCCAAGACAAAAGTGAGAGAAGTAAACATACAAACATAATTTTGAAAACACTTTATTCCTTGGAGTTTAACAATATTTTGTGAACAAATTACTTGAAAGTTAAAGGCTGTTTTCAGAATTTATGATTCAAAAATAATTAAAATATTAACTTCAATTAATAAGAAAAACTATGAAAGAATATAGTTAAATACATTAGGTAATGGTAAACTACAAAATGCCATCACACATTTATTCTCTTATTGCTAAACCCTAAATGTCACTAAGATTTCTTTCTTTTTTTTTTTTTTTTTTTAGACAGAGTCTCAATTTATCTCCCTCGGTAGAGTGCTATGGCATCACAGCTCACAGCAACCTCCAACTCCTGAGCTTAAGCTATTCTCTTGCCTCAGCCTCCCCAGCAGCTGGGATTACAGGCACCCACCACAACGCCTGGCTATTTTTTTGTTGTTGTTGCACTTTGGCCGGGGCCATGTTTGAACCTGCCACCCTCAGTATATGGGGCCGACGCCCTACTCACTGAGCCAGAGATGCCACCCAGGATTTCTTTAAACTAAAACTTAAAAACAAATTACAGCAGAGTCAAAGACATATAGGAAAAAAAGGTCTGTACCATTAGCATATGAGTATTCAATAAATACCAGTGTAAAAAATAATGACTAAAAGCCAGACATCCATGAAACTCATGTGTAATTTAC
Source organism: Perodicticus potto (assembly GCA_963574655.1). Taxonomy (NCBI): domain Eukaryota; kingdom Metazoa; phylum Chordata; class Mammalia; order Primates; family Lorisidae; genus Perodicticus; species Perodicticus potto. The sequence continues at coordinate 32,801 of CAUYRH010043504.1, read as the reverse complement.
TGGTAGAACAATGACCTACATGACCCATTATCAAAAATTTAACTGCACCTCTTTACAAACTGAAGTAAAAAAGAATATATATATATTATACTTATAATATATATGTATGCATTGCTGATAAATCAATGCACACTAAAAACACTGAAAACAAAGTTTAACTATTAGTAACACTTCTTAAATACTCAGTAAGTTTATTTTTCTAATTGTTCTACGGACACTAAATTGGATTTTTCCATGAAAAAGACAATTTGCCAGGAATACAATGACTTCCCAAGTTGTTTTTGTTCATAGTACGTATCCACCCTTAATAGTCAATACTAGGTCAACAGTAAGCTTTTTAATAAGTAACACAAACCAAATAATGACTGAAAGGAAGGTAGCCATGAAGCTCATGTGTAGAGTTTACTGTTAGACGTATGACCTATATAAACATTTATCAAAAAGTTATGTTTAACTACATGTCTTTGCTAGGTGAAATGTTGAATAATTTTTATAGTTTAGATAGACACATGCTTTCTTATTTGAGAAATGACACTAAATGTCATTAATTCAACCACATTAAACATTATATCACATGTACCATGGCAGCTTTACAAAGATAGTCCTAGACGTATTCAAACTGAATACAAATATTTTTTTCTTATGTAACAAGGTCTTATTTATATAATTATCTAACTAAGTTTGAAAAATTTCAAAACAAAAGTTTGTTTTCTGATTTTGAAATGTGATTTTAAATGACTGTCTACCTTATAGACAAATGGCATATTTTTCTAAGATAGACTGATAATTTTTTTTTTTATATTTCAGGTTAATGTGAGGGTACAAATAATTACGTTATAATGTTTGCAGTTGTTGGGAAGATTTATCTGATTTTAATGCTGGTTATTAATTGGCAACCCCAAGTTATTAACAAAATATTAAAACTATATTAATATATAATTTAAGAAGAAAAAACTTGTGCTGAAATTTTAAAAGATTATATTAAAATCATTACAGTGGGCTCGGCACCTGTGGCTCAACAGCCTAAGGCGCCAGCCACATACACCTGAGCTGGAGGGTTCCAATCCAGCCCAGCCGGCCAAATGACAATGAGGGCTGCAACCAAAAAATGGCTGGGCTTTGTGGCGGGGGTCTGTAGTCCCAGCTACTTGGGAGGCGGAGGCAGGAGACTTGCTTGAGCCCAGGAATTGGAGTTTGCTGTGAGCTGTGATGCACAGCACTCTCTCCAGGGAGACAGCTTGAGGCTCTCTCTCAAAAAAAAAAAAAATTTAAAACAATAGACAAATGGTTTTAAGAGACACTTGAGACCTGAGATACCAATGTCAGCTTACTCATTAGGGAAATGTAAGTAAAATCACAATTAAATGTCATTATAGACTTAGTGCCTATAGTTCACTGGTTAGGGCAACAGCCATGTACATGGGAACGGAAGGGTTGGAACTTGGCCAGGACCTGCTAAACAACAACAACAACAAAAAAGAAATAGGTAGGTGTTGTGGCGGCTGCCTATTTTCCTAGCTACCTACTTGAGAGGCTGAGGCAAGAGAATCACTTAAGCCCAAGTGATTGAGGTTGCTGTTGGCTGTGATGCCAGGGCACTCTACCCAGGGTGACATAGTGAGAGTCTTATCTCAAAAAAAAAAAAAAAGCCACTATATACCAAAACTATACAATCAAATATTGACTTTACATGTCAATAAAGCCTTAAAACAAACAAACAAACAAACAGTTATCCTGTTCCTAGTTGTGTAGTCACGGGATGAACACCACTACTTGGGACTTTGTCAGAATGGCAGCATTTTAAGGTGCCACTCCAGACCAGCATAATCACAATCTGCATTTTAACTAGACCGTTAGACGGTTGTACGCACATTAACCTTTGTGTCCACTTACGTAAATTATGGCTTGATTCTGACTCAAAATGAGAATCCCTAGAAGCGCACGACCTGAAAGATTATGTAAAAACAATGACTTTTATAACCATAAATCTTCTTTACCTGGTGGAAGCAGTACCGCGGGGTCTGGATCGGAAGGAGTCCTTCTTAACCCACCCCCAGTGCCTCGGGTTACGACCAGAGCGCAGAAGAACCTACACCACCAGCATGGCTATACATCTCTCCTGCGGTGCAGTGGCAGGCAGTAGAAAACAAAAGGCCTCAGATCGCCAGCCACAGGAACTGTAGGCTTTTGCCTTCAGCTTCAGATCCTCACCTTCAGCATCAGGTCGATCAGGTAGACAGCAGTCCAGCCGCCCACCACCACCACAACTAGTGATACCGGAATCATCGCGGTCTGACCGTAGTCAAGGACGCTGGGGGCCCAAAGCCGTACTTCCTGCTAGCTGCATGCTCTGTAATCCGCCAGTCTTGCGTCTAAGCTAGATGTAAGCAGCCGCGGGTTATTTTACTGCAATGTCACTGTTTCCCTCCGGACCCACGTCAAAGGAGGGCACGCAAGATGAGCGCGCGTCATAAAAAGCTGCAGGCCATATTTTATAACGAACTGGGCTCATCAATCTCTAGTGATACCTGCTCTCCTTTCTCACTGACTAGGGCGTGAAGTGGGCTATTCTGTGTTGGCTGTGGGGTTTTGTTTGGTTTATTTCCTTAGGAGTGTGTGAAGATTTGGGGTCGCATGAAGTAATAGCTATCTTCCCCAAACCTGTCAGGGTATTTGTTATTTCCGTTTTATTATATTTAAGATATTAAGTATACAAATGGACAAAGTCCGAATACTATATACAAATGGAAATGACAGTCTCGGCGCCCGTAATTCAGTGGGTAGTGCTCCGACCACATACACCGAGGGTGGTGGGTTCAAACCCTGACCAGGCCTGCAAAACAATGACAATTGCAACAAAAAAATAGCCGGGTGTTGTGGCGGGCGCCTGTAGTCCCAGATACTTGGCAGGCGGAGGCAAGAGAATCACTTAAGCCCAAGAGTTAGAGGTTGCTGTGAGCTGTGACGCCTCGGCATCTACCCAGGGTGACATACCCCTCAAAAAAGAAAAGAAAAGAAATGACAGTCTGCAACAACCAGAACACCCAAGCATTGTGGGAAGTTAGACACTACATCTACCAAGCAGCACCGTGGGGGTGGGGAAACAGCTCGAATAATTGGATGCAAAGGTCCAGGGTAGCTGACAATTTTCCTACTTTTTCACCTTCATTTAATTTAGGACCAACCAGGGCAAGGTAAATTTGCGCCACTACCCAATCATGTAATATATTTTCCTTCTAATTAGCAAAACCACCAGCCAGTTCCACATTTGCGTCAGCCTTCAATCATGATGCACTTAAAGTCTTCCCATTTTCCCACTGTAAACCTTTGCCACCCTTCTTCCTGCCTTTAAGTTTCTTAAAAATGCAGATACTGGTGGATGACTCCTTGCTTATACTATGTATGATTGGTCTTCTTTTACTTCTACCTATGTCCTTCATAAATAATGACATGCATATATGTTAAGTGTACAATTCAATGAGTTTTGATAAATGTGTACACCATGGTAACATTTGATCAGAATAAGAACATTTCAATCATAATTAAATTGCTTCCTACTCTTCCTTACTGCACCTTCCCCATTACCATCATTGTTTCTATTTCTTATATCAAAGATTTCTCTGTTGTTAGAAGCTCTATAAACTGTGCAGCACTTTTCTGTAATAGGATTTATTCCACTGAACATATTTTTGAGATCATCATGTTTAAACCAGAGCTTGTTTCTTTTCCTCTTCATATGCCATTGTAAAGTTTTAAATTGTACTGGAGGTCAAAACATATTGAGACAGGAATTATTTAGGCATACTTTTATACATATTTTAATGATTCTCAACTCTGTTTGTCCATTCTAATCAAGTGGGGGAATTTTTAAAAATGTCAAATGCTGGGCAGCACCTGTGGCTCATCAGGTAGGGCGCTGGCCCCATATATCAAGGATGGCGGGTTCAAATCTGGCCCCCACCAAATTGCAAAACAGAAAAGTAGCTGGGCGTTGTGGCCTGCGCCTGTAGTCCCAGCTACTCGGGAGGCTGAGGCAAGAGAATCGCCTAAGCCCAGGAGTTGGAGGATGCTGTGAGCTATGTGACACCACAGCACTCTACCCAGGGCGATAAAGTGAAACTCTGTCCCTACAAAAAAAAAAAAAAATGTCAAATGCTTCAGGCTGGAACTCTAGGGAATACAACCAAAGAATAAGCATTACTTTAGGTTCTGTAGGTAATTAGCACTCAAGCTTGAGAAACACTCAACTACATGATCTCTAGTAGGAATGAAAAATATTTATTATTTATTTTTTTATGTGTGCTTAAGGTTGAAAAAACTACTTTGCATGAAATTTACTTCTTCCTTCCTCCCTCCTTCTCTCCCTCCCTTCCTTCCTTCCTGAGCCAAGATGTCATAGCTTACAACAACCTCAAACTCTTGGGCTTAAGCAATTCTCTTGCCTCAGCCTCCCAAGTACTGGGACTATACAGGCTCCCACCAGAACACCCAATTATTTTTCACTGTTGTTATTGTCATTGTTGTTTAGCAGGCCCAGGCCAGGTTCGAATCTCAACAACCCCAGTGCATGTGGCCAGCGCCCTAACCACTGATCTATGGATGCTGAGCCACCCCTTTAGTATTTTGAAATTGAAAAATAAAATTATATGTTCAAGCTCTAGAATTTTACATGAACTTATTTGAAATGATGTTTGTTTGACTCTGTAATTTAATTGCAGTTTTCCATACTAATCTTCACTGAGAGAAATATCTTTAATGTTGGTATCAATGAAGTCTTATCCAAACTGCTTGCAGGATGAATACCAGTTACTATGTGACTGATGATATAAAATATATAGAAAATGAGTTGAAATATATTAAAGTGTGTTATTCATCTGAGTATTGGTATTCTCATGACAACAAAAGTCAAAACAACACAATTTATTTAATTCTGGTGATTGCTGCAGTGTTGCAGAAGAGGAACTAAGCTGATGTAAGCAGCAGAGACAAAAGAGAGTTTCAAGAATGGTTTTTCCTTAGAATTAATATGTGATAATTCACAAATCTGTGAGGATAGTATTCAGTAATTTTACTTTAATAAAAGACAATTAAAAAAATTAAAAAATAAGAAAAATAAGACAATCATTTTATTAATTACAAAGTTCTTATTTATATAATTATTAAGAATAATAATTTTTTCAGTCGTAACTTCATATACATTTTTGCCAAATGGCAAATAGCTGAATATTAAATATTAATATTTGGCTGAGACAAAATATTTTCATATAAAAAGATAAAAATATAGACATGAAATTTTTTTTTTTGCAGATTTTTGGCCGGGGCTAGTTTGAACTCACCACCTCTGCCATATGGGGCCGGTGCCCCACTCCTTTGAGTCACAGGTACCACCTAGACATGAAATTTCTATTAATTAAATATAATTATAATTTTATTATTAAGACATTTAGTATTTTTTGTTTATTTTATTTTGTTTTGTTTTAGAGACAGTCTCCCTTTATCACCCTTGGTAGAGTGTCATGGTGTCACAGCTCACAGCAACCTCCAGCTCTTGGGCTTTGGTGATTCTCTTGCCTCAGCCTTCCAAGTATCTGGGACTACAGGTGCCCACCAAAATGCCCAGCTATTAAGACATTTACTATTTTTAAAATTTTATATATTTAGAAATATTTATTTATTTATTTATTTTGTAAAGACAGAGTCTTCACTTTATCTCTCTTGGTAGTCACAGCTCACAGCAACCCCCAACTCCTGAGCTTAGGCGATTCTCTTGCCTCAGGCTCCCAAGTAGCCAGGACTACAGGCGCCCGCCACAATGCCAGGCTATTGTTTTGTTGCAGTTTGGCCAGGGCCGGGTTTGACCCCACCCTTGTTATATGGGGCCGGCGCCCTACTCTCCGAGCCGCCCTAAAAGTATTTATTAAAGCATTTTACTTATGGAATTGTTATACACTATGACAAAAATTATACTAGGGTAATATAGTTAGGATACGTTGGGTTAGAAAAATGCTTTAGAAATAAACCCTGGAATAATGGTGGCTTTAAATATCAAGGAATTTTTTTTTTTTTTTTTTTTTTTAGACAGATCCTCTGGCATCACAGCTCACAGCAACCTCCTTCCTGGGCTCAAGCGAGTCTCCTACCTCTGCCTCCCAAGTAGCTGGGCCTGCAGGCACCCGCCACAACGCCCGGCCATTTTTTGGTTGCAGCCATCATTGTTGTTTGGCGGGCCTGGGCTGGATTCAAACCTGCCAGCTCAGGTGTACGTGGCTGGCGCCTTAGCCACTTGAGCCACAGGTGCCCAGCCAAGGAATTTTTTTTTCTGTTTGCTATGTGTATATCAGAAATTGTTTGAGTATTAGGGCACTCTGCACTACACATAAAGCTACTAAAGATACCAAAATCTTATCCTCCCCATATTTCAGGACTAGGGAAGGGAGGACTAGGTCACATACCACTGACAGGTACATCCTGTATGTAAATGGAATATGCATGTGTTACCCCCATTCCAATTTTATTAACCAAAAATAGTCAAATAGCCCTGCCAATATTTAAGGGAAAGGGGAGTATAGTTCTACAGTGTTGCTTTAGAAAAGACTGTACCTTAAAGTAATAGTAGTCCGCTCTCTACCACATCATATGTCATATTCTCACTATCACCCAAGGGGGTAAAGTAACACTTAATGTTTAATTAGCCTTTTTATAATGGGATACTGCTATTGGTGATTCTTTGACAAAATCATTTTATTCTCCTTAATAGGCAATGATTAAGATAAAGATTTATATTTATAAAGATTAAGATTTATATTTTAAATCTTAGTCCTGGTGTGGTTTCGTATGATGGTGCAGTTTGGTTAAAACAGCACCATCTCTGTATAGAAAAGCTTTGAGGACCAGGTACAGAAAATATTCTCTGAAAATTTTTAAATTATGAAGTTGATTTCATTATTCATTTTATGCAATTTTTATTTTACCAAAGGAAAAAATTTATTTTTTTAAATAATTTTAAGCATGAAACACATTAGGTTGAAGTGTATTAACACATTGTGCAAACTCTAACTCTTTCATTTTGCAAAACTGAAACTACACTCTTTCAACAGCAAACATTTTTCCTGCCTGCCCCCAGCCAAGAAAACCACCATTTTACTTTACGTTCATGCAAATTTGACTGTTTAATATTTCATATAAGTAAAATTACACAGTATTTGCCTTTTGTGACTGACTTGTTTCACTTAGCCTAGTGCTATCAGGATTTAACCTTGTTAAAGGTTAAATACCACATAAGAGTATTATATAGATTTATGAAGCTAAATAATATCCCATAGTGTGAGCACACATTTTATTTTTCTTTTATTTATCCATGAACATTCAGGTTATTCCACCTCTTGGCTATTGTGAATATTGCTGCTGTGAACATGGTCCACATATCTATCAAAAAATATATATATATAGGGTGGTTTCTATGGCTCAAAGGAGTAGGGCGCCGGCCCCATATTCCAGAGGTGGTGGGTTCAAACTCAGGTCCAGCCAAAAAAATTGCAAAAAAGAAAAATTAAAATATATATATATATTTATATTTATATTTATATTTATATATTTCAGAAGTGAATTTGGGTTATATGAATTTGGATCATATGGGTTATCTATTTTTAATTTTTATTAGAAATCTCTAGTCTCTGTTTTATTATGTTTGCATCATTTATAATCTTATCAACATATTACAAGAATTTCAGTTTCTTCATGTATTCACTAACACTTGCTATTTTCTGCCTTTTAAATATAGCTATCTTAGTGATTGTGAGATGATTTATCATTATGGTGTAGATTATGGTTTACTTCCCCAATGATATGGAGCATCACTTACATGCTTCTTGCCCATTTGTATGTTATCTTTGGAGAGACAGCTATTTGAGTCCTTTAAAATACCATAAACTGGCTCGGCGCCTGTGGCTCAATGGGCTAAGGTGCCAGCCACATACATCTGAGCTGGCGGGTTCGAATCCAGCCCAGGCCCACCAAGCAACAATGACAGCTGGAACCAAAAAATGGCCAGGTGTTGTGGCGGGCACCTGTAGTCCCAGCTACTTGGGTGGTGGAGGCAGGAGACTCGCTTGAGCCCAGGAATTGGAGGTTGCTGTGAGCTGTGATGCCCCAGCACTCTATCCAGGGTGACAGCTTGAGGCTCTGTCTCAAAATAAATAAATAAATAAAATACAATACCATAAACTGAGCATCCTAGAAACAACAGAGATATACTTCTCACATTTCTGCAACCTGGCATTCTGAAATCAGGATGCCAGCATGGTTTCAATGATTTCAAGAAGGGCCCTCTGTGGGATGCACACTGCATCCATTATATCTTCACATGAGTAAGTGGACTTGCCAGTTCCCTGTCATCTTCTTATAATGTCATTAATTCCATTCATGAGTGTTCAAATTTCAAGAAGAAATTAACTTGCACTGGCTGCATGTCTAAATGCCAACATATAAATTTGAGAGGTGAGAGTCACAAACATTTAGTCTATACCCGGTTTCTTACGTTTCCTATTGAGTTTTAGGAGTTCTTTATCTACTCTAGATATTTACACTTCGTATCATGATTTGCAAATATTGTCTGTCATTCTGTTCATGGCCTTTTTACTCTGTTGAATGTGTCTTTATTGCATAAAAGATTTAAAATTTGATGTGGTCTCATTTGAGCATCTGGAATTTTATTGTCTGTGATTTGGTGTCATATCCAAGAAATCATCATAAAATACAATGTCATGGTGATATTCCCCGATATTTTGTTGTAGGTGTTTTAGCATTTGGAATCTTACCTTTAGGTCTTTATTATTTTGAATTAATTTTGGTATAAGAAAATTGTTTACACTCACTCTTTTGCATGAGTGTGCAGTCCCCGTACATAATTTTAACAATCGTACATATTTACGGTGTTACAGGAAGACAAGGCCCAATGGAGAGAAAGAGCACCCAAACACCTTGTATGTTTGTGCAAGGGGTCAGAGTGTTTGTCTAGTTGTGCCCAGGGGTCAGATTCGTGGTCTAGTTGTTCACGAGGTCAAAGTTCCTGTCTGGTTGTTCACATGTATCTGAGTATCCATCTTCTTATGCACAGGCATCACAGTCCTCGTCTGGTTTTCCAAGGCATCGTAGTCTTTGTCTCTTTCTGCACAAGGTTCAGAGTTCCCATCTGGTTGTTTACAGACATCATAGTCCCATCTGTGCACAAGAGTCAGAGTCCTTTTGTGATTGTGCAAAGGCATCTGATTCCCTCTGTGGTTGTGAACAGGGGTCTGAGTCCCTGTGCGGTTGTGCAGAGTGGTCAGAGTCTTTGTGTGGTCATGCAAAGAGCTCAGAGTGTCCATCTGGTTGTGCACCATCATCTAGTTATGCACAGGAGTCAAAGGCCCTGTCTGGTTGTTCACACTGTTCTGAGTCCCCATCTGGTTATGCACAGGGATCTCAGTCCCCATCTGCTAATGCCCAGGTGTCAGAGACCCAGTCTGGTATGAACAGGGTTCAGAGTTCATGTTGCTCTGTACAGAGTGTTCTGAGTCTTTTTCTCACTGTGCACAAGGTTCAGAGTCCTCTTCTGGTTGTTCTCACTATTCAAAGTCCCTGTCTTGTTGTGCACAGGGGTCAACATCCACGTCTGTTTATGCATAAGGATTATAGTCCCCATCTGGCTGTGCTAGGATTCAGGTCCCCATATGGCTATGCACAGGGTTCAGAGTCTCCATCTCATTGTACACAGTGATTACGGTCAAGGTCCAGTGGTATACCAGAGATCATTGTCCCTGTCTGGTTGTGCACAGGCATGAGTCTTCATCTGGCTGTGCACAAAGTTCAGACCCCTGGTTGACTGTGCAAGGGTTCAATGACCTCCTCTCGCTGTGCAGTGTTTAAAGTCCCTGTCTGGTAGTACCCACGGGTCAGCATCCCTGTTGGTTGTGCAAAGTGATTACAGTATCCATCTGGCTGTTCCAGAGCTCAGAGTCCCCGTCTGGCAGTGCACAGGGTTCAGGGGTCACTCTCTTGTGTCTGGTTGAGCACAGGTGTCACAGTCCTTTTGTGGTTGCGTGCAGGGATCTGAGTCCAGGCCTGGCTGTGCACAGGAGTCAGAGCTCCTGTGTAGTTATGCACAGTGGTGCTTCAGTGGTTGTGCACAGGGGTCAGAGTCCCCATCTGGTTGTGCAAGGGTTCACAGTCTTTGTCTGTTTGTGCACAGGAATCACACCCCCGTCAGTGTGTGCCAGGGTTGAGTCCCTGTCTGGCTTATGCCCAGGATTCGAAGTCTTCCTCTGGTTGTTCACAGAGTTCAGTGTCACCATCTTGTGTTCTCAGGGGTCAGAGTCCCTGTCTGTGCACAGGGGTCAGAGTTGTGTCTGGTTGTGCACAGGGATCACATTCTCTATCTGGCTTGGCCAGGGTTCAGAGTCACTATCTACGCTGTGCACAGAGTTCAGAGTACCCATCTGGTTGTTCTTTGGGATCAGAATATCCGCCTGGTTTTACACAAGGGTCAGAGTCATTTTATGGCTCAGAACAGAGGTCTCAGTCCTTGTATGGTTGTGCACAGGAATAAGAGCCCCTTTGTTGTTGTGCACAATGGTCAGAGTCCTTGTGTGGTTTTGCACAGAGGTCAGAGTACCTGTCTGCTTGTGCAAAGGGATTACAGTCCCCATCTGGTTTAGTAAGGTATCATAGTCCATATCTGTTTCTGTGCAGGGTTCAGAGGCCCCATCTGGTTGTTCGCAGAGGTCATCCTCCCTGTCTGGTTTTGCACAAGTGTCAGAGTGATCTCCTTTTGTGATTGTGCACAGTGCCTCAGTCCTTGTGTGGTTGAGCACAGGGATGAGAGCCCCTTTGTGGTTGTGCACAATAGTCAGACTCCTTGTGTGGTTTTGCACAGGTGTCAGAGTACCCTTCTGGTAGTGCACAGGGATCACTGTCCCAGTCTTCTTTTGCAAGGTGTCGGAGTTTCTGTCTCGTTCAGGACAGAGTTCAGAAGTCCAGACTGATTTTTCACAGAGGTCATAGTCCCTGTCTGGTTGTACACAAGGGTCAGAGTCCTTTTGAGATTGTGCACAGGTGTCTGAGTCCCTGTATGGTTGTGCACAAGGTTGTGATCCAGTCCTTGTGTGGTTGTGCAGAGTGGTCAAAGTCCTTGTGGTTTTGCAAAGAGGTCAGTGTATGCCTGGTTGTGCATAGGAGTCAGAGTGCTGGTCTGGTAGTTCACCAGGTCAGAGGCCCCATCTGGTTTTTCACATATGTCCTATTACCTGTCTGGTTGTACACAGGGATCTCATTCCCCGTCTGGTTGTGCTCAGGTGTCAGACTCCCTATCTGGCTGTGCACAGGGTTCAGAGTCCTCGTCTCATCGTGCATAGTATTGAGAGTTCCTGTCTGGCTATGCACAGGATGCAGAGTTGTGGTCCTGTTATACAAAGGGATCAGAGTCCTCGTGTGGTTGTACACAGGGGTCAGAGTACTCATGTAGTTGTGCACAGCGATCTCAATCCCCATCTGGTTGTGCACAAGCGTCAGAGTCCCTGTCTGGTTCTGATAAGTGTTCATATTCCGTGTCTGGTGGTTCACCAGGGTCATAGACCCTGAGTAGTTGTGCACTGAATCACAGTCCTTTTGTGATTGTGCACAGGGGTCTAGGTCCCCATGTAGTTGTGCACAAGGGTCAGAGTCCTTTGTGGTTGTGCACAGTGGTCAAAGTCCTTCTATGGTTGTGCACAGAGTTCAGCATGTAGGTCTGGTTGTGCCCAGGCATCAGATAGGCTATTCACAGGAGTCTGAGTCCCCGTGTAGCTATGGAATGGTATGAGTTGTCATCTCATTGTTCATAGGGGGTCAGAGTCCCCTTATATTTGTGTACATTGATCACAGTCCTTGTGTGGTTATGCACAGTGGGGTTTGCTCAGGGCTATTCCCAGGGTTCAGAGTCTCTGCCTGGCTGTGCACAGGGCTCAGAGTGTCTGTCTAGTGTTCTCAGGGGTCAGAGTCCCCATCTGGCTGTGCACGGGTTCAGAGTCCACATCTTGCTGTGAACTAAATTTAGACTACTCATCTGTTTATGCACAAGGTTCAAAGTTCTCATTTACTTGTGTACAGATGTCAAAGTCCCCATCTGGTTGTAAACAGTGGTCATAATACTTGTCTAGCTGTGCACAGGGAGCACAGTCCCCATATGGCTAGGTCAAGAGACAGTGTCACCATCTGGCTGTGCACAGGGTTCAGAATCCCCATCTGGCTGGGCCAGGGGTCAGTATCCCCTTCTGGCTATGCATAGGGTTCCAAGTCCCCATCTGGTTGTTTTCTTGTGCACAGCAGTCAGAGTCTTTTTTGTGGTTGTACAGAGGTCTGAGTCCCCATGTGGTGGTTGCGCAGGGGTAAAAGTCCCTTTGTAGTCATGCAAAGTGGTCAGAGTCCCCATCTGTACTGCACAGGGTTCTAAGTCCCAGTCTGGTTATTTACAGGGGTCATAGTGCACATCACTTTGTGCACATGAGTCAGAGTCCTTTGTGCACATGGGTTACCTCATAGTCCTTGGTGGTTTTGCAAGGTATCATAGTCCCTGTCTGGTTTGCATAGAGTTCAGAGTCCCCATCTGGTTGTGCACAAGGGTCAGAGTCCTTTTGTGATTGTGCATAAATGTCTGAGTCCCCTTATCATTGTGCACAGGGGTCAGAGTCCCTGTGTGATTGCGCAGAGTTGTCAGAGTCTCGGTCTTGTTGGTCACTGGGTCAGAAGTTCCGTGTGGTTGTTCACACAGATCTGATTCTCCATCTGGTTGTGCACAGGGATATCAGTCCCTGTCTGTATGTGCATAGGCATCAGAGTCTCCATCTGGCTGTTAACATTGTTCAGAGTCCTGTCGGGTTGTGCACATGGGTCTGACTCTCCTGTACACAGTGTTCAGAGTTCTTGTCTCCCTGTGAAGTGTTCAGAGTCCTCTTCTGGTTGTGCACACAGGTCAGAGTCCCAGTCTGGTTGTGCACAGGGATCACAGACTCCATTTGGCTGTGCCAGGGTTCTAAATCCCCATCTAGCTGTTCACAGGTTTCAGAATCTCAGTCTGGTTGTTCACTGCTGTCAGTGTCCCCATCTGGTGTGCACAGGGGTCATAGTTCTTTTGTAGTTGTGCACAGAGGTCTGAGTCTTCATGTGGTTTTGCACAGGGTTCAGGGTCCCTGTGTGGTTGTGCACTGTGGTCAGAGTGCTTGTGTGGTTGTGCATAGTGGTCAGAGCCTCTGCTTGTGTACAGGGATCACAGTCCTTGTCTGTCTGAGCACAGTGGTGTGAGTGATTGTCTGATTGTGCACAAGTATCAGAGTCCCCTTCTGGTTGTGCACATTGATCACAACCTCGTGTGCTTGTGTACAGTGGTCAGAATCTCTGTCTGGCTATGCACAGTGTTGAGAGTTCCCGTCTAGTGTTTTCAGGCATCAGCATCCCTGACTGGCAGTGTACAAAGTTCGGAATCTCTGTCTTTCTATGCACAGGATTCAAGAGTTCCCATCTAGTTGTGCACAGGGATTAGAGGCCCCGTCTGCTTGTGTACAGGAGTCAGCATTTCTGTCTGGGTTTGCACATGGGTCATAATCCCTGTCTGGTTGGGCCAGGGTTCAGAGTCACCATCTGGCTATGTAAAGGGGTGAGACCCTTTTTGTGGTAATGCATAGGTCTCTGAGTCTCTATGTGGTTGTGCATCGGGATCAGAGTCCCTGTGTGGCTGTGTGCAGTCGTCAGAGATCTTGTATCATCATGCACAGGGGTCAGAGTCTCTGGTTGTTCACAGGGGTCAATGTTGCTGACTGGCTGTGAACAAGGTTCAGAGTATCCATCTGGTTATCCACAGGTATTAGATTCCCTGCCTGGTTGTACACAGGATCAGTCTCCTTCTGAACGTTCACATTGATCACAGTCCTCATGTGGTTGTGCACAGGGGTCAGTGTCTCCATCTGCCTATGCACAGGGTTCAGAGTACTTGTCTGGTATTCACAGGGGTCAAAGTCCCCCTCTAGGTGATCACAGAGCTCAGAGTTCCTGTCAGGTTGTGCCCAGGGTTCAGAGTCTCCATTGGGTTGTATACGGGGGTCACAGTCCCCTTCTGCTTTTGCATATGTGTTAGAGTCCCTATCTGCCTGTGCACAATGTTTAGCATCCCCATCTGGTTACTCACAGTGGTTAGATTCCCTATCTGGCTGTGTCAGGGTTCAGAGTCCCCATCTGGCTGTCCACAGGGTACAGAGTTCCCATCTGGGGTCAGAATCACATTTGGTTGTACACAGGTATGATGATCCTTTTTTGGTTGTGCACATGTGCCTGAGTCCCCATGTGATTGTTCTCAAGTGTCATCAGTCCCTTTTGGTTGTTCAGTGGTCAGAGTCCCCATCTAGTGGTTCACATGGGTCATAGTCCCCTTCTGGCCATGCACAGGGTTCAGAATCCCTGTCCGTTGTGTCCCGGGATCACAGTCCCCATCTTGTTGTGTATAGGGGTCAGAGTCCTTTTGTGGTTGTGCATCGGGGTCAGAATATCCCCCCAGAGACCCCATCTGGCTATGCACGGGGGTCAAAGTCCCCATTTGGCTGTGCACGGGGTCAGAGTCCTAAACTGGCGTGCACAGGGGTCAAAATCCTTGTCTGGCTGTGCATGGGGGTCAGAGTCCTTGTCTGGCTGTGCACAGGGGTCAGAGTCCTTGTTTGGCTTTGCACAGGGTTCAGAGTCCCTGTCTGGAGGGGTCAGAGTCCCCATCTGGCTCTTCACAGGTGTCAGATTCCCTGTCTGGTTTTTCATAGAGGTCAGAGTCCCTGTATGACTGTGCAATGTGGTCTGAGTTCCCATTTGGCTGTGTACAGGGATCACCTTCTCCATCTGGGTGTGTACAATGTTCATAGTCCATTTGCAGCTATGCCCAGGGTTTAGAGTCCCTGTCTGCCTGTGCACAGAGGGGTCAGAGTCCTCATCTTGCTATTGTTCACAGTGATCAGAGCCCCATCTGGCTTTTCACAGAGGTTAGAGTCTCCATCTGGTTGTGCATAGTGGTCAGATTCCCTGTTTGGCTCTGCATATGGGTAGAGTTCACGTGTGGGCTGTTCACAGGGATTTAGTCCCCATCTGACTGAGTTCCCATTTGGCTGCTTAGACCTATTTTACCTGGAGCCCAACTAGAGTAGATTAGTTGTCACTTCCAGAGGACAGCTTGTTTGGTCATATTCTATCTGATTGGTCATCTTATGGGTGCCCATATATGACTCTGTTGCTATAACATGGCCTGGACTTTATACAATCTTTGTTATTTTTTTTTTGGCAGTTTTTGGCCGGGCCTGGATTTGAACCCACCACCTCTGGCATATGGGTCGGTGTCTTACTCCTTTGAGCCACAGGTGCCGCCTATACAATCTTAAAAGAAAAATAAATGGCCATCAAATGGAACCTTGGATTACTATACTATTTAACAACCAGATGAGAGAAAATGGACAAGATTTCCTATGTTGAAAGTTTTATCTCTGTATACACACCTAGTATTTGTCTCTGTTTGTGCCTGTATAAATCTAGAGGAAAGTGTCTTGGGATGAATCCTGTCTGATTGGGCCACCTTTGGATATTACTCTCTGACTAATACAAAGTCCACAGTAACACCATTTAGCCTATGAATTGTTTTTGTCAAAAGTCAGTAAAATGAGGTAAAATTACATATGTACATATATAAAGACATAAGTCTTTATGAAATAGATACTCAAGAAAAGAAATAATTCTTCTGATGATTCAAAAAATAAAGAGAAAAATAAGTCAGGCACTTGTTTAAAAAGGTTGTAGTAGGGGCAGCACCTCTGGCTCAGTGAGTAGGGCACTGGGCCCATATACCAAGGGTTGCAGGTTTGAACCCTGCCTCAGCCAAACCACAACAAAAAATAGCTGGGTGTTGTGGATGGCACCTGTAGTCCCAGCTACTCAGGAGGCTGAGGCAAAAGAACCACCTAAGCCCAAGAGCAGGAGGTTGCTATGAGCTGTGACGCTACGGCACACACACACACAAAAAATGGTTGTAGTCTAGGGTGAGGATGATGAATGCAATTTTATATGCAAGATCGATGAGGTTTGTGTGACCAATACTCCCATGATCCCATCAGCTCCACAAGGGCAGCTGAGAGAATCACCCCTCCTTACCAAGGGAATAACATGGAGGTGGTATCCCCATCCAAAACCCATCAGGGAACTCAATTTGGTCAGGGAGCCAGCCAGGAAGAGGGATATTTCACTGATTTACTTTTATTTTAAATGTTTTCTTTATGCCCTGCTAAGGGTTAAGTTTGCTGGACTTTTTAATGTACCTCCTGCCTTCTCTCACCATCTGCACTTTCCCAATAAGATGTCTCTTTCAACTGCCTCCTTACCAATTTAGATCCTGAATTAAGGAGGGGCAATCTATCCTGGCAGCACACTTCATCTTCCACTCAGTGCCTGGTATTGGTTATAAACCTCAAAAACTTGTAAAAGAGCCTCTGACTCCAAAGTGGAATTCCAAATCTGGCTTCCAGTGGTCTTTCATAAGTGGATGGAGAGATAGAGAAGAAAAAAAGAAGACAGGCTGGCAGCAGATCTCAGGAGCAGAAAGACGCTTTTCAAATGGTGGGTAACTCTATGGCAAAAATTTTTCAGAGACAGAGGTACCCTAGAGGCTCAGGCAACAAGACGTTAGGAATGCACCCTACTTGGGGGTTGTACCCTGCTTTCTTTGTAGCCAATTTGGCCTCTGAAGAAAAATACATCAGGGAGCAGAGCTTGTCCCTGGAACTGACAGAGCCTCCTGAGCTGTCATCCTCTACACCCATGGACCTGCTAGAACTACTTCAGTCTGACATTTAGACCCCAGCCTCAAAACAACATACAACCCTCACTGGAGACACTTCAGCACCCCACTTTGCGGCAGTTTTCCCAAGTGGCCTGGGAAATGACCTCAGAGCCCTGCTGAGACTTTCAGAGCTTTGCAGGCTTGCCTGACCTAACACCATGCAACCTCTGCTTTTCTGCGTGGAGAACATCCAATCTCTGGGGAACTATAGGTTACCTTCTTCTGCCTGGGGCATTCAAGTGCTTCTCCTCAGGGGGTAAAGCCCATTTAAAACACATACAAAAGGGCAGTGCCTGTGACTCAAAGGAGTAGGGCACCAGCCCCATGTGCCAGAGGTGGTGGGTTCAAACCCAGCCCCGGCCTCCCCCCCCAAAACACACACACACACACACACACAAGTATCCACAGTTGGCTCTTTCCTGCAAATATCTACCACTGACAGGGCAAATAACTATATGTAGCCCATTACAACATCTACTGACTCAAAACACGGTATGGCCAATTCTTACAAGAACCACTCAACAACTCAGAGATTAAGCTGGGGGTACCAATATAATTCACAGTCCTGGGAAGAGGCAAAGATAGCAGAATAGAAGCAACCTGAGAGGGCAGTGATTTTAGGGGAATAAACGTTGCAGTTGCGGGGATAAAGTCTTAGAACTCTGACAAAAGTACAGCTATTTGGGAGAAGGTAGAGAAAGAAAGCAGGCCATAAACCAAATTACATGATTCCAGAAACCCCCTTCCCATATGCCTCTAAATTCTCATGACCCTGACAAGAGTATAGTCATCCTGGGAGGACATCTAGTGACAGAAGGCAGGTCAAAGACCAAATGGCATGGTCACTAGAGAACCCTCCGCACCTTCCTGAAAAGTTTTAGGGTCAGTGTTCCTGGGAAGCATGAGAACCTTCTACTCTGGTCCTGGCTGGCACTAGAGACAAGGCCTTCATGCATGGACACAGCATCATTCACTCTGCAGCCAAGATGACTTCCCTCACCTCTCATGACTCCCTCCACCATTCCAACTCCCTAATCAAAGTCCTTTGAAACTATGAGTGGAGCTGATATCTGGTCAGATTCCATTCTGTTATTTTAAAATTAAAGCCTATCCTTTATCCCTGGACTGGCCTCTCTTTCTTGTAGACTCTGGCAGGTCTCTATCCCCAAACCTCTCAGCAGGCAGCTCAAGCTGGGGACATTTTCCTTTTTTACTGCAGACCTCCGGGCTGATTGGGGAGCTGCCCAGAGTTTGTGCAGAGACATTGTACTGGAAGGCAGCTCAGCAGAATTCTGTTGCCAGAATCCAGGGTTTCTGTAAATGAACGATGGTCACCATCATGACTATTATGGTGCACAAAGCCAAGCCCATTAGGATTCTGCCTTCCATTAGTAGTCTTTGCTTTACTCCCACTAGGCCAAATTAGAGGGGAAAACAGACAAAATGGAAGTTCCTCTGTATTGCACCTTGTGACTGAAAGCTAGGTATGCCTCTTCCCCTCCATAGGATATGAATAGAAGAGAAGACTTAAAGGTCACAAGAACAACGTGGGAAGCCTTGGGTGACTGCCTCAACGGGTGCTAGGTGTTGGGGAAGAACCTTGGATGACCACCAGCACTAGCCCACCTATGCATTCCTTGAGCTGCTGAAACAAACCCCTGCCTGAGCAATTGGATATTGTAATGTCCACACTGGTGCAATAGTCCCCAATATGTGTGACTGGGCTCTGTAATTGGTAAAGCCCATTCTGAAGCTTTCACTGTGCCTGAGGCTGAAGCTCTGCCTCAGTAGCTTCAGGGCCCATGCCTCTCCTGCAACTCTACTTCTGAGATGCCAGAATTGTGCCTTGGTTCCAAGACCCCACCACTAAGTCTTCACAATTGCTACTGGGCCAGCAGACCTCCTCAAAAATCAACATTTCACTCAGGAACTCACAGCCATGATTAGCCACTATTCCTGAACTTGATTCGAGTTAAGTGCCCACAGCCCAGTAACTCATGACCATTATCTAAATAGACTTAGGTAGCAGCATTGTCACCTCCATTAGACAATCCACACCAGAACAATTTCTCACAACAAAAGCCACCTGAAAAGGTCAAAATGAAGAGAAAATTTTGCAAGAGCAAGACCAAAGCATCATAAACCTTGAAAGGAAAACCCAACAGTTAGCTAACCACAGACTTCTCAGTGAAAACCTTAAAAATCAGAAGAGATTGGGGGTCCCATCTTTAATTGATTTAAACCAGTGGCTCTCAACCTGTGGGTCGCGACCCCTTTGGACTGTATTAAAGGTTCGCAGCATTAGGAAGGTTGAGAACCACTGATTTAAACTAAACAAATGCCAATTTAGAATTTTATATTTTTCAAAACTAAATTTCACAATTGATGAAGAAATTAAGTCATTTCTAGACAAGCAAACACTTGAGGGAATTCCGCATGACCAGAACTACTCTTCAGGAAACTCTCAAAGTAGCACTGTACAAAAATCAGTACAAAACATGCCCATGACTATAAAATCACCAGAATACCACCAAAACTCACATTCTAGTAAAACAATAGCATAAGTGAGGGGAGAAAATCAATAAAGGACTATCTCCCAAAGTGGACAAATCAATATTCCACAAATCAACACTATCTCTTTTTTTTTTTTTTGCAGTTTTTGGCTGGGGCTGGGTTTGAACCCGCCACCTCTGGTATATGGGGCCAGCGCCCTACTCACTGAGCCACAGGCACTGCCCCAATATCTCTTAATGTTAGTGGTCTGAATGCTCTTCTCAAATATAATATATGTTGGCTGAACAGACAAAAAAAGAACAACTTGAGTATTATCTCTAGGAAACACGACTAAACCACAAGTATACACACAGAATCAAGAGAAAACAATAGAAAAAAATTCCACATAAAAATGGAAATTATATGGCTCGGTGCCTGTGGCTCAACAGACTAAGGCGCCAGCCATGTACACCTGAGCTGGCGAGTTTGAATCCAGCCCGAACCCGCCAAACAACAATGGTGGCTGCAACCAAAAAAAATGGCCGGGCTTGTGGCGGGCGCCTGTAGTCCCAGCTACTTGGGAGGCGGAGGCAGGAGACTTGCTTGAGCCCAGGAATTGGAGGTTGCCACGGCACTCTATCCAGGGTGACAGCTTGAGGCTCTGTCTCAAAAAAAAAAAAAAATAGTTGGGCATCGTGGCAGGTGCCTGTAGTCCCTGCTACTCAGGAGGCTAAGGCAAGAGAATCGCTTGAGCCCAAGAGTTTGAGGTTGCTATGAGCAATGATGCCATGGCACTACCAAGGGCAACAAAGTGAAACTCTGTTCTGTCTCCCCCGTAGAAAAAAGAAAGAAGCCAAATAATAAAGGGAAGGCACTCTTTAACTTCTTACACAATTTATAAGGCTTATTCTCTCAAGAATTTGAAATATTTTTAGGCAGCATAAAGTAATGAAGATAAAATTTATGGATATTACAATATTCCATGCAAGGCTAAATCTGAGATTTGATCTACCTTGTTCTTTTTTTTTGGAGACAGAGTTTCTCTCTGTTGCTTGGCCTAGTGCCATGACCTCAGCCTAGCGTACAGCAATCTTAAACTCCTGGGATCAAGCAATCCTCCTATCTCACCCTCCTGAGTAGCTGGAACTATAGGCACATGCCACTATGCCTGGCTACTTTTTCTATCTTTAGAAGGAATGGGGTCTCACTTTGCTCAGGTTGGTCTCAAATTCCTGACCTCAAGAGATCTTGTTTTGGCCTCCCTAAGTGCTAGGATTACAGATGTATAGCCACTGCGCCCACCCAGATTTGATGTACTTTAATAGAATGTTTTCCTAAAATAAATATTTTAAAGGTAATTTTGATAGTTTTATGTCTATACTTGTAGTTAATATCTTAGTTTCTTTGTTTTAAACATTAAAATTAACTGGTCTATGTCTTAAGAGCTACGATACTGTAGAAAACGTGGCATATCCAAAACCTACAGATACATACACTTAAGTCTGTACATGAAAATGCTACCACAGTTTGATTATACATTTTAGAAGAAACTTAGATTTTTTTCAGCAAAACACATTTTGGAAAGGGAAGGAATTATATTTGCTGTTCATAATGTGTCGTTATTAATAATTTTTAGTAAAACCACAATTTATAATAACTGCTCTATTCTAGGGCAGTAGGTATATGCTTTAGTTCTTAGCATAGTAATAAATTCCTTGAGGGTACAGATAAATAGATTCAAGTTTAGATATTAAAATGATATGTTTAAATTCTTGCAGCTAATAAATAGTTGAGCTGGAACTAATTAATGAATTTATTTATTTTTTGATACAGAGTCTTACTCTGTTGCTCTGTTTAGAGTGCTTGGCATCATAGTTCACGGTAACCGCAAACTTTAAGTCTTTTTTTTTTGAGACAGAGCCTCAAGCTGTCACCTGGATAGAGTGCTGTGGCATCACAGCTCACAGCAACCTCCAATTCCTAGGCTCAACCAGGTCTCCTGCCTCCGCCTCCCAAGTAGCTGGGACTACAGGCGCCTGCCACAATGCCCAGCCATTTTTTGATTGCAGCTGTCATTGTTGTTTGGTGGGCCCAGGCTGGATTCGAACCGGCCAGCTCAGGTATATGTGGCTGGTGCCTTAGCCTGCTGAGCCACAGGCGCCGAGCCGCAAACTCTCAGTCTTAATTGATCCTTTTGCCTCAGCCTCCCAAGTAACTGGAACAATAGGCACCCACTATAACACCCAACTGTTTTTAGTAGAAATGGAGTCTCACTCTTGCTCAGGCAAACTCTTGAGCTGGAGTGATCAGCCTGCCTTGGCTTCCCAGGGTGCTAGGATTATAGGCATGAGCCACCAAGCCTGGCCAAAGCTGGAATTTAAACAAATGTAGTTTGACCTCCTACTCCATGTCCGGTTCTGTGCTGAGCATTGGCAAGACTAAGATGCTTGCTGTCATGGAAATAACACAGAAAGTCTGAGTGTACACCTGGTGCTCCTTGGCAGGCAGGTGAAGTAATATGAGTGAGGACATAGCAGGCTGCTGGTTGTCTGCTTTTGTTTTTACCATTTGACAGCTCTGGTTTCATCAAGATTATGGGCTTTAAGAATGTTACCCCACCAATTACAATTTACACTTCATCTTGAATCATGACTCTGGGTTAGTATTCCAGAATAAAGTAAACATAAAGGCAGAAAATGTGGATAGCACAGGTGTGCTCCATTTTCAAGTTATTTAAGTACAGGAAAGTATGTCAGCTTTCTCTGGTAACATTGTATGTACATGTTTGTGCCAGCTATTGTGCACAGCATATATATTATCTCTTAGCCTTAAAATACCTTTTAATTAGGGTATTAGTATCTGCAATTTTCTTTTTTTTTTTGAGAACCCTAGGTAGAATGCTGTGGCATTATATCTCTCAGCAACCTCATACTCTTATACTCTGAGGTTCAAGTGATCCTCCTGCCTCACCCTCCCAAGTAGGAACAGGTGCCCACCACAACGCCTGGCTATGTTTTTTTTAAGAGATGGGGGTCTCTCTCTGTCTCAGGCTGATCTCGAACTCCTGAGGTCAAGGGATCCTCTCACCTTGGCCTCCCAGAGTGCTATTAGTATCTGCATTTTTTAAAAATGACATATGTTACTGTTATTAGTTTAGTTAGTGGTATCCCATCCTCTGTCCAAATATAAACTACAAACTAGCTATTTTATGTAAAGAACAATATAATTGCATTGTATGAGACATTCAAACACAAATTTAAATAAGATAAGCAATAAAAATTTTTAGAAACAGTCATATATTATCTATTCATTTTTATAGTATCCTGGAAAGGATATAATGGCAGTAATTATACGTCTTTCCAGTTTGCAAGGAAGAGCTATGATATTTAATATATATATATATATATTTATTTATTTATGTTATTGAGACACAATCTCACTACGTTGCCCTCAGTAGAGTGCTGTGGCATCACAGCTCACAGCAACCTCAAATTTTTAGGCTTAAGCAATTCTCTTGCCTCAGCCTCCAAAGGGGGGCAGGAATGCGCCTGCCGCAACACCCAGCTATTTTTTTTTTTTTTTAATTGCAGTTGTCATTGTTGTTTAGCAGGCCTGGGCTGGGTTAGAACCCGCCTGCCTTGGTGTATGTGCCCAGCACCCTAACACTGAACTACAGGGCACCGAGCTGGTATTGATATTTTTATTACATGGCAGTACTTTTGTCTAAAGAGTTTAACTTTTTCTTTTCCAAAGATTACGACAATGAAGAGATCTTAACCTATGAGGAAATGTCACTTTATCATCAGCCAGCAAATCGAAAAAGACCTATTATCTTGATTGGTCCGCAGAACTGTGGTCAGAATGAATTGAGGCAGAGGCTCATGAATAAAGAGAAGGACCGCTTTGCATCTGCAGTTCCTCGTGAGTTTGGATCCATTCCCATCTTCCTGTGCTTTTCAGTTTACCATCTCAGAATCTTAACTGCATTATGTAGGGAAATTTTTCATCCATTTCATTAAAACAGTGTTGTCAGTGAAAATTGTTTAAGCAAATATTTTGGCAATTTATTGTTAAAGATAGTTGTTCTTGAGTATAGCATATACTAATTATTTTCTGAATGAGAAAATAATGAGTTTGAGCCCCTTATTTCCTGTTCAATAAGGAATCAGCTCTTGCTTCTTTAAACTGATGCTGAAGATAGAAACTTATATAAAATTTCTGAAAACAGAAATTCGGTTTTAAGATTATATACTACCTAATCTTATGGTAATAAATTTCAGGAAGAGATGAATGGTAGTATTTTAAATGTAAGATGAAGTAATTTAAAGTGTAAGCATAGAATATACTAAGATAATATAACTATTATTAAGATAATACAAACACATTTTTATTTATTTTTCAATTTATAAATAACATTAAACACATAAACTCTTAGCATTTCCTCAGTTCATTATTTCATAATCTGTGTTACAAAATTCTCTGATTAGCAGAATTATCCCCCATTCCTTATCCTCACTTTAATCTATACCAGTTATTTTATCTAATTTTGTTTGCCTAGATACAACTCGGAGTAGGCGAGACCATGAGGTAGCTGGTAGAGATTACCACTTTGTTTCACGGCAAGCCTTTGAAGCAGACGTAGCAGCTGGAAAGTTCATTGAGCATGGTGAATTTGAGAAAAATTTGTATGGAACCAGCATAGATTCTGTACGACAAGTGATCAACTCTGGCAAAATATGTCTTTTAAGTCTTCGTACACAGGTAAAGCTAGAATTTTGGTTTGGGATCTGAACTCAGAGGGCATGTCATACAGAGTAATCTAGTGGACACTGTATTTTGGTCTAAAAACAAGATGACCTAATTAAGTTCTCATACAGTTTCTCGCACCGATTTTGCTGTGCTAAATTTCTTTTGGTTTCATTAAAGGGAAAATATATACATGTCTGTATGTATAGGTTGAGCATCCCTTATCCAAAATGCTTGAGACCAAAAATGTTTAAAATTTATAGTTTCTTTCAAATTTTGGAAAATTTGCATGTACATCATAAGATGTCTAAGGGATAGGATGCAAGTCTGAACACAGAATTCATTTATGTTTTGTATATGCCTTATACAAAGAACCGAACGTAATTTTATTTTTCCCCAGCAATGTGCTGAATAAACTGGGTACACCTGCATTTTGACTGCAAACCGCGACACAAGGTTAGGTGGAGAATTTTCCACTTGCAGCATCCTGTCAGTTCTCAAGAAGTTTTGGATTTTGGAGCATTTTGGATTTCAAATTTTGGGGTTAGGGTTGTTCAGCCTGTATACACATGTATATATTTTCTGAAGCTTAAAATAAAATGCAATAAATATAGTACTGGTAATACTTTTTTTTGAGGCTATGAAAGAATTTCTCCTTTCTTATTCTGATTTAAGAAAAAAAATTAGAGATTGTTTTTATGCCTTTAAATGCCATTGTTAGCAGGTGTCACGATATATAGGTGTATGTAATAATGAAACCTCCATCACTTTTGATTTTGGCAGTCTTAAGTAAAAACCAGTAGGGCAGCACCTGTGGCTCAGAGGAGTAGGGCGCCGGCCCCATATACCAGAGGTGGTGGGCTCAAACCCAGCCCCAGCCAAAAACAGTAAAAAAAAAAACCAGTGCCTCGTAGATGTCTCTTTAAAAAGATAAAGTAATTTTAGAAATTTGGGGTTTTTAAGATTGTTAAGGAATTTTTCAAGCTTTTTCTAGGTTGTACAGCTTAAGCATAACACTTGGTTCAATGTGATAGAATCTATTGCTCATGCAACATAGTGGTCATTAAAAAGATGTACATAAGGCATGGTGCCCGTAGCTCAGTGGTTAGGGTGCCAGCCACATACACTGAGACAGGTGGGTTCAAACCCGGCCCAGCCTGGGCCTGCTAAACAACAATGACAACTGCAACAAAAAAATAGCCAGGTGTTGTGGCAGGCGCCTATAGTCCCAGCTACTTGGGAGGTTGAGGCAAGAGAATTGCTTAAGCCCAAGAGTTTGAGGTTGCTGTGAGCTGTGATGCCATGGCACTCTTTTTATCAAGGGCAACTTAGTGAGACTCTGTCTCAAAAAAAAAAAAAAAAGTACCTAAAGGAGAGTTGATTCTAAAATGGCAATTGTAAAATAGCAATTTGGGGCTTGGGATTTATTTTTATTGGACAAATCCATTTAGGCTTTGATTGTTTCAAGTATAAACATTTGATTTAAGAGAAGTATAAATGTTTTTACTAAATTCCTTCAAAATTATTTGTATTATTTGGGCTAACAGATTTTAACAAAGAACTCAGAGTAGTAAAGTATATTTTTTCATTCATCTTAATTATTTTTAGATAGAGAAGGGCATATCCCTGTGCTCTCCATTTTGGTAGTGTGCTTCAGTTTGAGGACATACAGGTGTGCAGTGTTAAAGACACAGGGAAAGTCAGGGTCTCCTGACTCAAACAGAATCTGCCTTTTCTTGCATTTGCTTTCTAGAATTTTCTTTGCATGTGTATGTGAAATATTTCTCTTTTCTTCCTTATATTTAACATCTGGCACATAGTAAGGCAATTGCCTTGATTCTACCTCTGAAATCAATTTTTAATACACTTACAATGTATAAGTGGTCTTATTAGCAGGGTATTTTAGCATCATACAGTTGTCATCCTTCCGTGTCATTCACTTATATTTCATTATATAAAAGAGCAAGCTACACAGTATATTCTCACAGAGAATGATAGAGTCTTGAAATACTGTGAATTGTTATGAAGGTATCTGGAAACATTCATAGGCAGTGATTGAAAAAAGTAACATTGGGCAGCTCCTGTGGCTCATTGAGTAGGGTGCCGGCCCCATATACAGAGGGTGGTGAGTTCAAACCCGGTTCTGGACAAACTGTAACAACAACAACAACAAATGGCCAGGCATTGTGGCAGGCGCCTGTAGTCCCAGCTACTCGGGAGGCTGAGACAAGAGAATTACCTAAGCCCAAGAGCCGGAGGTTGCTGTGAGCTATGATGCCACAGCACTCTACCCAGGGCAACAAAGTGAGACTCTGTCTCTTAAAAAAAAAGAAAAAAGTGGGCGGTGCCTGTGGCTCAGCGAGTAGGGTGCCAGCTCCATATACTGAAGGTGGTGAGTTCAAAACCCAGCCTTGGCCGAACTACAAAACAAAAAAATAGCTGGGCGTTGTGGCGGGCGCCTGTAGTCCCAGCTACTCGGGAGGCGGAGGCAAGAGAATCGCCTAAGCCCAGGATTTGGAGGTTGCTGTGAGCTGTGTGACGCCATGGCACTCTACCGAGGGCGATAAAGTGAGACTCTGTGTCTCTACAAAAAAAAAAAAAAGAAAGAAAGAAAAAACTAACATTATGTTCTAAGTGTGATTATTGGGAAGTAATTAAATAATGCAAAGTATTTTTAAAATCCATCTATGTTTCTTCATAGTCATTGAAGACCCTCCGGAATTCAGATCTGAAACCATATATTATCTTCATTGCACCTCCATCACAAGAAAGACTTCGGGCATTATTGGCAAAAGAAGGAAAAAATCCAAAGGTAATTGTTACACTGTTGTACTATTCCATTGAAGGAAAACATGAAACAGTCCTAATGTAATTTGTCTCAGTGCTTAAAAACTACAACAGCTTAAGCTTTCAAACTGGTTATTCTTTCTACAGTGTCATTTGTTCAGGAATTACCAGGGTTGCCCCTAGTTGGACTATGGCAGCTCTCCAAAAGAGAAGGTCTCTCCTCTCTCTTTTTTTTTTTTGAGACAGAGTCTCACTGTGTTGCCCTGGGTAGAGTGCTGTGGTGTCACAGCTCACAGCAACCTCTAACTCTTGGGCTTAAGCAATTCTCTTGTCTCAGCCCCCAAAGTAGCTGGGACTCCAGGCACCTGCCACAACGCCCAGCTATTTTTTGATTGTAGTTGTCACTGTTATTTGGCAGGCGCGGGCTGAATTTGAACCCTCCAGCTATGGTGTATGTGGCTGGTGCCCTGGCCTCTGAGCTACAGGCACCATGCCCAGAAGGTCTCTCTTGTTTCCTACTCATCTCCTATTGTTTCCCCAAATGTATGATGAACATTGGAGTTCCTTAAAACTTTCTAAGTTTCTTCATATGGGCCTGTGACATTTCCAGGGGAATTATGTGATCCCTACCAAAATTATCAGCAAACTATTAGAGATTAGTGACTTATCTCTTTATATATTTCACATTCAGGGAGCCAAAGGTGAGTGCTTTAGCTTTTCTCTTTTTATTCTCACTGGGTAGCTAACAGTCATTTATGCCCATAGGCTAATCTTTTCAGGTCAAAAAGTTTGAGATGGCTCAGCATCTGTAGCTCAGGGGTTGGGGTGCTGGCCACATACACAAGGCTGGCAGATTTGAACCTGGCCCAAGCCTGCTGAACAACAATGACAACTCCACCCTAGCTGGGTGTTGTGGCAGGTGCCTGTGTCCCAGTTACTTGGGAGGCTGAGGCAAGAGAATCGCTTAAGGCTAAGAGTTAGAGGTTGCTGTGAGCTGTGATGCTACAGCACTCTACTGAGGGCAAATAGTGAGACTCTGTCTCAGAAAAAAATTTGAGGTAAAACATTGTTTCATCAGGCTCAGCATCTGTAGCTCAGCTGCTAGGGCGCCAGCCACATACACCAGAGCTGACAGGTTCGAACCCAGCCCTGGCCTGCCAAACAACAATAACAACTACAACCAAAAAATAGCCAAATGTTGTGGTGGGTGCCTGTAGTCCCAGCTACTTGGGAGGCTGAGGCAATAGAATTGCTTAAGCCCAGGAGCTGGAGGTTGCTGTGAGCTGTGATGCCACAGCACTCTACCCAGGGCAACAGCTTGAGTCTCTGTCACAAAAAAAAAAAAAAAAAAAAGAATGTGATTGCATAAATATACATTTATTATATTTATAATGTATTGAATTTTCAGGTCAAAGAAAGAGCAATACTCTTGCAACGTAATACCTTATTGAAAAAAGTGACAATAAGCACAAATAGATACATTTGACTTACTTTGAATCAAGAAGTTCCAATGCAGTCAGTGGGTCCAATGGAGGCCACTGATAAAGCAAAGAGTAAGTTTTTGCAAGATTAACCCATTTCCAGTTTGGAGCACTTGCTAGTATTTTAGGAAGACAATTTGAGTATTTGAAGCAATAACATCGTTTCTCCCACAAAAAAGCTTTATCTTCCTTAGAAAGTCTGCAAATGTAATAGAATTAAATTACTTCTCAGTGATATTATGATTAAAAACACAAAGAAGAAATTTATTCACTTAGGTCAGCCACTTCTTGGTAGAATCATTAATAATAATTTGGAATAGAAAAATACAATGTACAGCAAACACCACTAATTCACCCTAATTTGGGGATGGAAAGAAATCATTCTGCTTTGATATAAGAGCCTTAGTAAGGAAAATTAAGAATAATTCATTCAGTACAATAAAAATTCACTGAACTCTAGCCAGATGCCAGGCATTAGAAATGAGTGTTCAAAAAGCAAATCGTACCCTAAGAGACGGTAAGAATTTTATCCACTTCATACAAGTAAAATCAAATGCCATACAAAAAAAAAAAAGCTACTAAAAACTTTAAGAGATGATTATACAGTTCAGCTCAGGAATATTCAAAATGAAAAGGACTTGTTTTAAAGATTTTATTTGTTTTAAGCTTAATGACAAACATTTATATGAATAAAACATTTCACTATTTTACTACCTACTCATCCATTTTAATATGCATAAATATAAAACACATGCACTAAGGCTGGACTCATGCCTGTAAGCCCTGCATTTTGGTAGGCCAAGGCAACCTGCTTGAGGCCAGGAGTTTAAGACTAGCCTGGGCAACAGAGCAAGATCCCATCTCTTTAAAAAAAAAAAAAAAAAAAAAAAAAAAGCATAGAAATGTATTCGTATGGAGTGCTCAAAAAATCCAAATACTGCAAAAGGTACAAAGTGATTTCTCTCTTTCCAATTCCCCTCCCCAGAAGCTACCACCTAAGCTTGTATATTCTTCCAGAACCGTCTATTCATACAGAAGGATACAGTTGGACATATGCACATCTTTTTTTCCTTTATGTTCATGGTTCTTGTTTTCTTCATTTAACATATCTTACATATTAGTGATATAGCTATAACCTCATATGTATTATATACTTTTTAATCACAAGGTCTCACTTTTTTGCCCAGACTAAAGGGCAGTAGAACTACCATATCTCACTGTAGCCTTGAGCTCCTAGGCTCAAGTGGTCCTGCCTTAACATCTAGAGTAGCTAGAACTGCAGGTGTGTACTACCATGCCTAACAAACTTTAAAAAAAGAATTTTTTTTTAAGAGATGGGGGTCTCTCAGGATGTTATGCAGGCTGGTTTGTACTTCTGACCTCAACTGAACTTCCTATCTCAGTCTTCTAAGTTGCTAGAAGTACAAGTATAAGGCATTGAGCCTAGCTAAGCTCATTTTTCTTCTCCTTTTTTTTTTTTTAATGCAGTTTTTGGCCAGGGCTGGGTTTGAACCAGCCACCTCCGGCATATGGGGCCAGCGCCCCACTCCTTGGAGCCACAGGCGCCACCCTTCCCTTTTATTATTTTTTAGAGACAAGAGTCTCCCTTTGTCCCCTTGGGTAGGGTGCTGTGGCATCATAGCTCATAGCAACCTCAAATTCTTGGGCTCAAGCAATCCTTGTGCCTCAGCCTCCTGCGTAGGTGGGGCTACAGGTGCCCACCACAACGTCCAGCTAATTTTTCTATTTTTAGTAGAGATGGGGTCTTGCTTTTGCTCAGGCTGGTCTCAAACTCCTGAGCTCAAGTGATACACCCACCTCGCTTCCCAAAGTGTTAGGATTACAGGTGTGAGCCACCAGGTCCTGTTCTAAGCTCATTTTTAATGGTTACATAGTCTTCCATTAGATAAATGTACCATAATTTAACTCCTACTGACAGACATTTCCAACTAGTTTTTCAGTAATCCAAATAAATACTGCAACAGACATTTTTGTCTCTATAAGAAAATATAAAGGGTTTTCTCTACTCTGTGTTACTAGAAGGGCCATTGGTGGGTCACAGAATATACACATTGCAACCTTTATAGACCTGCCTGTTCATCCTTCCTCTCCTTTACTCTGAAATAGTTGATTTTTTTTTTTTGTAAAGACAGAGTCTCACTTTATCGCCCTCGGTAGAGTGCCGTGGCATCACACAGCTCACGGCAACCTCCAACTCCTGGGCTTAGGCGATTCTCTTGCTTCAGCCTCCTGAGTAGCTGGGACTACAGGCGCCCACCACAATGCCCGGCTATTTTTCTGTTTTGCAGTTCGGCCGAGGCCGGGTTTGAACCCACCAACTTCGGTATATGGGGCCGGCGCCCTACTCACCAAGCCACAGGACTGCCCTGATCTTAATCCTTTTAATATGAAAATGTTCTTTATGGATTTAAAAAATTAATCTATTGATATTTATTCCAAATACAACTCTCCGTCTGTTGTGCACCTTTTGATCAAGTACAAAGTTTGACTTGCCCAATTTTCTAAACTTTTAGAAAATCATAGACTTTTTATATATAATTATAGAATAAGTTGAATAAAAAACTTTCCACACCAAGAGTGCTAATAAATCACTAACTAAATTAGGGCATTTACCATAAGCCTTTAACTTGACCTTTCCATTCCAGGAAATACCCAGGCAAAAGAGAATAAACAGAGCATACCCAAGTGATGAGTCTCTCTGAAGAATATCAAGAAGTTTCTCCTTTATATCATTCTCCAGTGATTCTAAGTTGTGTAGTTGTATAACGCTTCTGTCAACTTGAGGAATTGTATAAATAATATCAAATGTAGGAGATGGAAAATCAACCTTAAAAATTTAACAGAATTTGATCAAATTATAGTTCATATATTTGCCACATTAACTTCTTTTAGAAAATTGATTTTTCTTAGCCATCAGTATGGAATTTAGATTGAATATTAAAGTAATGCTTCTTATCTTTTTCTTGAAAGTGATTACCATTGTTGGCAATTCTTAACAGCATATATATATGTATATATATATATATATATTTTTTTTTTTTTTTTTTTGAGGCAGAGCCTCAAGCTGTCACCCTGGATAGAGTGCCATGGCATCACAGCTCACAGCAACCTCCAATTCCTGGGCTCGAGTGAGTCTCCCGCCTCCGCCTCCCAAGTAGCTGGGACTACAGGCGCCCGCCACAACGCTCGGCTATTTTTTGGTTGCAGCCGTCATTGTTGTTTGGCAGGCCAGGCTGGATTCGAACCCGGCAGCTCAGGTGTACGTGGCTGGCGCCTTAGCCACTTGAGCCACAAGCGCCGAGCCAGCACATATATATTTTTTGGGATGCGTACAGTGTATTTGATTGTTTCCCAGAAATATTAATATTTAAATATAAGACAGATCCTGATATTAAAATAAGATCAATTAGGTTTCTTTAGTAACAACCAAATCATGGTATAATATACACACACTTCTTAAAAAGAAGTTTTTTTTGTTTGTTTTATTTTTTGTTTTTTTTAAGACAGAGTCTCACTATGTCGCCCTGGATAGATGCTGTGGCGTCACAGCTCACAGCAACCTCCAAGTCTTGGGCTTAAGCAATTCTCTTGCCTCAGCCTCCCAAGTGTCCTGGAATACAGGTGCCCACCACAACACCCAGCTATTTTTTGGTTGTATTTGGCAGGCCCGGGCTAGATTCGAAACTGCTAGCTCCGGTGTATGTGGCTGGCACCATAGCGACTTGAGCTATAGGCGCCGAGCGTAAAAAGTGTGTTAAATTCCAAAATTTCAACATGTCAAGAAGTATCATTACCTGTAGCACTATCCTTTCCATGATACAGCCTTTTCTGGGTACTGTTCCAGGAATAGAATTTGTATGTGATGAAGTCCAAAGATAGAGAAGTTTGGTTCCACATGTTAAAAACCTTCAAGAATATAAAAAAAATATGATTTTCATTTAAAAAATTCAAAATTTACAATACACGGCAATGAATTTGAAATGTTAGTATTCCACACACTAAATAAAAAGTATCTTTAAAAACTTATCAGAAAGAAGTGACTCCCCATATTGTAATGAGATTTTAGGTAAACATATTTGATGTGTGGGGTGGGAACAAAGAGAAAGATTGAAAAAATGTATCTTGGCTCGGCGCCTGTGGCTCAACGGGCTAAGGCACCAGCCATGTACACCTGAGCTGGTGGGTTCGAATCCAGCGTGGGCCCGCCAAACAAGAATGAAGGCTGCAACCAAAAACTGGCCGGGTGTTGTGGCGGGCGCCTGTAGTCCCAGCTACTTGGGAGGCAGAGGCAAGAGACTGGCTTGAGCCCAGGAATTGGAGGTTGCTGTGAGCTGTGATGCCACGGCACTCTATCCAGGGTGACAGCTTGAGGCTCTGTCTCAAAAAAAAAAAAAAGAAAAAAT